>ML179229.1:99056-155103 GCA_004369135.1 Dendrothele bispora CBS 962.96 | reverse complement strand
ACATATTCAGATACTGTTTGGAAGCATATTCCACCATATCCTCCGAAGACGGGCCAATCCTTCTCACTCACATCTGTAGCAGGTGGCGCAAGATAGCGCTGGACACCCCAGACCTATGGTCGGCGCTACATCTTGTGATGCCGGAGGCTGCTTATACTTGCGATCCATATCTTTCTTTATGTCACCGCATTAGAGAGGGAACACGAGCTTTCTTGGAGAGGTCTCAATTCAAGCTGTTGAGCATCTCGTTCTACACGAGAACCATCAACAAACACCAGGACGACGTTACCGAAGCAATGCGCACTTTCGAGTTAATTTGCTCTCATTCCAAACGTTGGAAATCTCTGAAACTGCTAGCGCCTCTTCCATGGCTGTGGGGTGCATTGCGAAATACCACAGAAGAGAGCATTCCCTTACTAGAAACAGTTCAGATCTCGCACATAAGAATGACACTCGACGATTCTGTATCAGAGTCTGCGGTGGCAGCCTTCAGGTCTTTTCGAAGTGCGCCCCGACTTCGACAATTGTCATTAGAACACGGCATCCTAACGAATGCTTTTCTACAAGGAACAGAAACTTCCTTTTGGAATCAACTTACCTATCTGGGAGTTAGTGAGGCAGGACTTCACGATTTGATTTTCTTAGGTGCTCTCGTGCATTGCCAGAACCTGACGACGTGTAAAATCCAGTGCTTTGACAGATATCCCGACTACGTCCTGGGTCATGATCGTATTGTTACACTCCCACACCTGGAAGAACTCACTTTTTCCTGCCTCGCCTTGGATGACGCGATTCCCTATATAAGAAGTCTTCGTCTACCCAAACTCCGGGATCTCAGTTTTTTGGCTTCGAGCTATGTGTGCTATCTTGGAGACTCGGAGACAGCCGATATCTCCCTTGTTTCGAGTCTCAGTGACTTTTTCTCAGAATCTTTGTGTCCCCTTGAAAAACTCTACTTTGAGACTCGTTTCTACCTCTCCACTGAATCTGTTCCAATTGTGACGCTCTTGCCGTGTTTGTATCAAATACCAACGTTGCGTGAACTCACACTCGCTGATATCCCTATCATGGAGGACGAGCTCTTGAGGGCTCTCACAGTCGTCTCACCAACGTCTGGGGTCCTCTGCCCGAAGCTCACATGTCTGCATTTTCCCGATCTTTGCTCCTTCTCCTATCAGGCATTACAGGATTTTCTGTCTGTGCGTTTGCGAAGATCATGCCACAATTCTCTGAGCTTTGCACCTCTGGAACAAGTAGTCATTGAGACCGTACGACCCAACGGTCTTCGTTCTCTTCTTTCCTCTTTTGACAACGCTGTTTTGGTGAAAGGGTTAAATTATCGCCCTATTGGCCAGACAACTCAGGACAACAGACGTCCTTGGTCGCAAAACGTGCGAGATAATACCCGCTTTCACGCAGAATGGTGATTAGGGAAATTTACTTTGTCTATAAGTGGTCATTGAATCAATGATCAACCTATGAAAACATAAGTATGTAAGTACTAACCTCCGTAATACTCCACGCTATATCGAATGTCGTTGGTCAACCATCGGCTCAGGCGTCTATCGCTACCAATACAAGTGCATTATGTTACGACCACCATCATTTCCTACTATACTCCATGAACATCCTCTCCTGGCCATTTGCCTAGGGACATTCTCGTTTCCCGCTGCATACAACACAATGATCTGTGTTCGATGCTTTGGTTGACTCGTATTGGAGTTGTCCCCCTTCTATGGCTACAGATTGTGATATGCTCGCCGCGTTGTGTGCCGTCTGCAGTGGAGACTGCTTAAGTTTACTGTTATGTTATGTGCCCTCTGCAGCGGAGACTGCTTACGACGAGTACAATGCCCTCTGCAGTGGAGACTAATGTCGCTTAAGATGGATACAGTTTAACTCGTCAATGGGCGACCGTGTTTCCATGTGTCCTAAGAGGCTAATTAGGGCTCCTATCGGATCGGATGATCCGGCGACCATCCACCGATTGATGCTCGGATTCGGATGGCGGATGGGCCCTTTTGACCTCTCTATCCGACGGTTTTCCATCCGACAATCCGAGGATGAACGGCGGATGGAATGGGGCGTGGGAATCATCTGTGTAGTAAGAATTTTTCGCATTCCGAGCAACTCTAGGGCTTTCCCAAAGTACAGCAAGGTCTGGGAAAAACAGTTTGTCAACAAAAAAATCATTTACGGCTCAAATCAGACATCTTTAATAGATGGAGCATGGCAATACAAGGTAGTATTAGTCTCCCCTATTGTAGTATGGTGCTGAGAGCACCTCATATTACAGTTATGCACGTAGTAATATATTTTCAGACATAAAAAGGTTTAGAATCACTGATGGGACAAAATGGGAGCAAAAAAAAGTCTCGCAAACGTCTCTGCCCAGCTTCGGCAGAGTATTACTCAATCCGCCGGATCATCCGGCAATCCGTCGGATACCATCCGCCGATTCGGATAGGGCTCAAAATGACCACCATCCGAGCCGATGCCATCCGAATCCGACCGCATCCGATCCGGTAGGAGCCCTAAGGCTAATGCTGTCAAGTTAGTCGAATACTAGACTTATGGTTTGAGAGCGCGTAGATAGATTGATGGTTCGGGAACTCGTCGACGAGTATCCGATTTATGGTTTGAGAGCTCTCAGACGAGCGACCGGGACGTCTCGGAATGTTGCCGGTATTTCTCGGAATGATAACAATGTCTGTTTCAAACACCGGGCCCTGCGATACAAATTGATCGTTTATTGTGTTTCAAACTCCATGACCGTGTCCACTGTCTGGTTGTTGTCTGCATGAGACTTCCCCCCTTTACCGTCTCTTCCTTCTGGTGGTGCTGTCTCAAATCGTCGGACCACCACCTCACATTTGGATGTGAAGAGTGCTAGATTTCGATCTTACCCTCGTAGGCGAATTGGAAGAAGTGCACTTAGTGCAGCATATAATTCTTCTGAGGACTCACCCCGTTAAGTAAATTTTTAGCCATATCATTTTCGGAAACAGGACTACTCCCAGTTTGATACCGACGTCTTCAATTGGCCCTCGGCTACCTGGAGTATCTTATATGCGTATGCTTCAGTTGATATGTCGCGAGACATTACTCAGTATGTACATAGTGATCACCCACGGCATGTTGGCTGTGCATCCACGGCTCACATATATGGCAATGTGAGTGGCGTGGGCCCCCAGTCGTATCCTCAATGGGTCCTAGTGCTGGGCTTACCTACCTACCGTTTGAGACTTCTTCTCCTCTCTTCCTCCTCCCTAGACTGAGGAACGTTACTGTATGCCATTCTCTCCCCAATTCGTGTCTATTAGCAATGAACGCATGTTAAGCATTAGTATACTATGTAGCTAAATTGTCTCGGTAATTTATCGTACTGAACGGAAAACAGGAGTTTTCTACCATAACGTGTCTAGTCCGTCTCATCGTCTGTCTCGTCATTAACAACAATCTGTGCGCCAACATCAAACTCAGAATCCCCATCTTGATATTCCTTTTGCAAATGAAAGGAACCGTAATCGAGAATCTCAACCCAGAAATGGTGATTTTCTGCGAAAAATCCTCTCTTTCCAGAACGTACTGAGATCGTGTCCTCTCCGATCATCAAGGAAGTCGATGCAAGTTTTTCGGCAGTTGGGTCAGCCTCTGGTGTAGACCTGATCCTCTTCCACACGTCCTCTGCAGTCTCTTGGGCATGGAGGAGGAAGATATCTGTCCAAACTCGGAAAGGCTTTGACAGGCCTAAAACAATGGCAAATGATTTTCCCGTTTCCTTATGATCGAAAACAAGGATATAGGGCGTGCCCTCCTGGAGAACGGCAGAGGGCAAAAATATACTTGCTTTATTGCTCTCTTGACGAATATTCTTTGGAAAGACCTCTTTCATTTTGGTAGCATATGTCTGTGCCCAAGTGACCAAGAAGTCATACTCTGGAGGAATAGAGGGTTCTTTATATCGTGTCTCGTACTGGATAGAGGGTTCTTTCGAGGGTCGGAGGTCAATTTCTGCAAGCAGTCTTGGAGTATGCTGAGGCCAAGGGGAGGACACCCAAATTTCTCGTACGGAAACAGAAACAATCTCCTCTGAGTTCAGACGTTCTTCCCTCCTATCTGCAAGCTCAAACCGGCAGCGTATAGCAGCATTTTCTATGGCATCCCATAACCGTTGTATGTCGTCCCATATTCGTTGCTTGTCGTCCCATAACCGTTGTATGTCATCCCAGTTATACCAGGACGGAACGAGAGATTCATGTCGCTTGTAATTATCGGTCAACTCTTCTACTAGGGGTCCCCCAGTTATTATTTGTGCCCATATGTGTTCTTGGACCCCTACGAGTACAACGAAGGCCTCTTGTTGGCCGCTACGTTTTAGCAGTACACTTTGTACCCTTGGAGTTATTTCCCTCGATTTCGCAAAACATTGAAAGTTCGAGAGGGAAGGACAGAGCCTAAATTTGAAGTCTTCAGAAATGAGAGGCGCTGGTCGAATCCACTTGTGCATAGACATAACATTCTGATCCATGATGTAAACCTCCTCTTTGTAGGCACCGCTTCTGTCACGCCGCCATTCCAACAGCTCGGGAGATGCCCTAACGTAGCGATTCCCCTCTACTTGTCGCAGATAAATCCCAAGAAACATCCCCTTGTCGTGACAGTTTAGAACAGCTAGTGTGTAATATTCCGGACGATGAATCAGCAGTAACTCAATGCGCAGACCAAGATTTGTCATGGTGTATGGTGACTGCAGCTCTTCCGATTCACCAGGATTCCAAACCTGGACATCACCGGTGTAACTAAACGCGGAGGGTGAACTAGCGAAGGGCCCACATTCATAGCCCGGGGCAGTCCAAGCAAAAATGCTTTGATCATCCGACTTCCAAATAATTTCCTGCTGCAGACGCATGAATGCGTTGGGACCACCTTCTCCGTACAGTGTAGGCATGTGGACGTCAAATATTCCCATGAGACAATACGCGAGATCCTCCGCCCTAGTCGTCTTTCTGTCTGCAGCCCAGGACATTCTCTTCGCAATGCTGATTGTCTCTGGATGATTATTCATGAGAACCTGAACAGGGATCCTAGTCACTTCCGAGACCACAATCCTGAGACTGGATTTGGTTCCAATATCCACCCAATCCTGGCTGAAGAAGACGAGCGAAGGTGGCGCTAGCAATTCCTGCAGTGTCCAGCCCCTCTTGAACCATCTACTTCTCCTGAAGGCCGAAGCCTGTCGCTTTGGGTCTTCTTGACTGGCCACATCGGACAAATAGGCAAGACAAATGCGACAGTCACGGTAGTACCCAAACATTGAATTGATAGCCTCTGAAAGCTCTGCACTACTCGTCTTGTCAATGCAGCAGGTATCGATCCAAACATATCGATACCCATACTGAGAAGCAATCTCGCACGATTCCTTTATTTTCTGATAGCCTGCCTTCTTCTCCGCCTTGTCTCTAGAGTATTGTAAGTCGTGATAAGACACTTCTCCGTCCCCCCATGTGTGAGACAAGATCGCATAGACAGGAATAGCATTGCCAAAAAACTCGGTAAGCTCAGGCTGGGGAGCGGAGGTATCCAGAAGACGCATCAAGACTAATATTGGCAACAGGAGACCTAGGATGGATATGAGAAGCCTATACGAATGACAACTTTGGATTCTTCTTACACGGTCAATATTGATTCACTGAGCCCGTATGGATAACGTGATGACCAAAGTGTCCAAGGGAGAGCGTACAGTAGTTGGATCAGCAGTACCAGGCTCAGCACAAGTGACCACATACCTGTACGACCAACACGATAGGAGGATGGATGTCGAGCACTTGAGCGTTCATTATCACCGTGACTGTCAGACGTATCCTCTTAAGTACCGTGGGAGTCAGATGAGCGTCAAGGTCCAGAAGAGCAGAGGTTTTTTGATCCACCATGGTACTAAGTGGTATGTATACTGTTCATTACAGGTGCCAACAGTGCTTCTGATGAAGGTTTCCGAGTCACTGAGAACTTTGGTCGCGACCGTCACAACTCGCGGGCTCTTAAAAGCGCCTCCCGTTGTTGGATGGACGAGGACATGTCGGGCTTAGAGATTTTGAGCTGGAGTGGGCCGGAGAGGCCGTGTAGTATGTACATGTTGAAGTGAGGGTCCATTCTGACTAGACCGCGTGCTTGACTGCTCCAAG
Organism: Dendrothele bispora CBS 962.96; assembly: GCA_004369135.1. NCBI lineage: Eukaryota > Fungi > Basidiomycota > Agaricomycetes > Agaricales > Dendrothele > Dendrothele bispora. The sequence goes on along the minus strand of ML179229.1, from coordinate 148,918 downwards.
TTTCAGTGGCAATTGACAACGAGACTCTCAAGTTGGGTCTAACACAATCATGCAGAGGTTCCTTTACCGGGCAAGTGTTTGTACTTATTCTCCTTCAAAGCCGGGTTTTCAGACCAAGTTCTTGCGTACTCATGCTCAGTTTCTTTATCTTATCATATGGCATGGCAGGTGGTATGCAATGTGCATATTGTTCAGCACAAACACTAGAAATAAAGATTTTAATCAAGAGGTCATTCATTCCGGCCGTTAGGCTCGATATATAAAACTATGTATAATCCCCGAGAACAGGAAGGTAACATGCACATCAAACATGTACAATCTCTCAGCTATTTAGGCTCTAGAATTTGAGACAATCCAGTACACCTCCAAACGTCGCTATATGTCCGAATCGCGAAATCTTGCATCCTTCCATCAACTTTCATCATGATCAGCCGGACTCTCACTCAACCCCCTCAACAAAGGCGTCCTCTCGTCCGTCACCACTCCCGTATCTCTTCCGGGAGCAGGCGAACCCTCTCTTGTCCCATTCCCTCTAGTAGACAACCCACTTCCCATTCCTACAGGCGCAACCGCGATTCCAGTCCCATAATTGATAACCGAAGCTATACTCGGTGTCGTAGGAACGTTCCCGTTTTGTTCAGGTTGGGTGACGATGATTGAGTTGTATGAGAGCACGGAGTCCCTACGGCGTTGTTCGCGTTCGACGATGCTGTTTGGGATTGATTAGATTAGATTAGATTGGGATTGGAGGAGGAAGGAAATACGGGGAAAGGAAGGAGGTTAAAGATCCATAACATTAAAGAGAGGTGTTGTATAGAAGAAAGAAAGACCACATACCCTCGCATGATAGAAGCATTTGTGATTCTCTTCGCCTTCTTTTTGTTGACGTTATCCTCGTAACGGTCTGTTTCGTCGACGATTTCTTCCGAGATGATTTCTTCGATAATGTCTAAGGGTTTGTTACGTATAGTCAATTATCTTGGTTCACGCCTAAAGACGTAGGGGGAGACATACCCTCGAGTGTGATAACTCCAACCGCACCGCCAGCGTACCCAGGCGTCTCACTAATCAACAGAATATGTGAACGACCAGTTTGGCTGAAAAAAAAGAGAGAAAACCGTGAGTGGTGCAAGTTTATTGCGAATTAGAGGGACAGACACGTACAAATAGTCCAACGCTTGGAAGCAGTTGATAGTTGGAGGTGCTTCAGGCAAAATTGACAATGAAAAGCTCGAGACAGGTAACGATTGCGATGGGTCATATTGAATTAGCTATCACCAAAAAGACACGATCAAACGTCAACCAAGTCAACACTTCCCCAGCAACCAAAAACGTCGTCGTCGAAAAAACACATCGAAACAACATCCACTCACCTTCTTAATCAACAACAACCCCACAAAAGCCAACGGATTCCCCGGTTCATGAATCGGAAACCTCGAATACCCACTCAACAAAAGCGCATCCACCGTCTTGTGATCCAAAACCGTGTCTGAGCTCAACGTGACGACGTCTTTCATCTGGGTCATGATCGTTTCGACTTTCTTGGTGTTGAGTTCGAGAACACCGCTCAAGATGGAGATTTCGTCGTCCCGAAGAGGTTCTTCGCCCTGTCGGTGGAATTGGAGAAAGGATTTGAGTTCGGCTTTTTTGTATGTGTGGGCTTCGTTTGCGCCGAGGAGCCAGTCGAGGAGTTTAGCGATGGGCCAGGCGATGGGAGCTAAGAGGAGTTGTTAATGATTGAAGATGGATAGAACTGACTATGGACGTACCCATGAGCCACATGAGGACAAGCACGAAAGGGGCGCATGCTGCACCGATTGAGAGACCATAGCGTACACTTACGGACTGAGGGATAATTCTTCGTGAGGTTACAGTTTAGTAAAAAGTGAGCGTGTGCGAGGTGGGATACGTACTCTCTGCAAAAACTTTTAGAACCTTGTCAATCACTCGTATATATTGTCACGCACCCGAAGATAACTAGAACAAGCACCAAATGAGACACCCATATCGAAGAAAGCAATACCAACTACTCACCGATAGCTGTAGTCGAAATAGCGACAGCAGCAATGCCTCCTCCAAGCTTAGCAGTATAAGCTTAAAAAGGATAAATCATAAAACACATGAACACTCACAGCACCATCGAGGAAAATGGGCAAACTTTCGTTGATGATCTGGGAGGTATAAGTGAACGACGGGTGCGCTAACAAGATGTTCCTAGACATACGACATTTCCGAGCAGAAGGACCTGTCCAATTGCCAATATTAACAGAGACCCTGGATAAGGAACGTGCATTACTCACTACTAGTACCCAATGACGTCCTTTCGTCATCAACCGTAGCACTGTCCCAACAAAGTGAGCTACGAGGTACTGTAGACGAATACCTCCCTTACGCACCCTTCTTCGCATTCTTCTGTTCCTTAGGATCATCCGACGACTGAGCTAAGACACGGAGATGCAATTCGTCCAGTCCCATCAATCCAAGCGTCAATCTATGTCAAATAATGTCGTCGTGTGATGTTCCTGTGAGCCCGCAGTGTCAAATATGAGCGATATAACGAGCGCTGACCCTGCAAAAACTCCTCCTAGCAATACCAAAACCACACTAATAGCCATCTTCCACCAAAACTCGGGCGAGCCATATTCCGGAGTGTCGTCTTCACTGATTAGAAAAGTCTGTTGAGTGTTGGTAGAACGTTTGAAAAAGGAAAAGGGAAGGGCAAGAGCAGAGTGTATAAAATATGTTAATAAAAGAGGTGAGGTCCTCATGATGAGGGAAAGGAGCTGAAATCAGAAAAATGAGCGGATTGATGACGGTTTCGTTGCGGCTTTTCTGCGCCAGTTTTAACCGCCGGACATACCGCGCTTGGTTTTCACTTGGCAGTGATGTGACCGACGCGATGAGTCACAACTCCTGTTCCACGATATCACGATCGTCTGCCGTGCTTCAGCACATATTGCTATGAAAGAAATTGTATACAAGACGGTCCTTACTTCCAAAGGTGAAAAAAGCCCCTGGACACAAGATGGACGAGGATAGAATGTCTCGGAAGTAGAAGAAAAGGGCCGCGAGTTGAACTTGTCCCGTATCTCGTGCGTGGCAACTTGACTTTCAGACAAGAAATCTTCGTCGGAGGCTAAAGCAACAAGCAGGGCTCGCGTTTGAAAACCACTAAGTCAAGCTTCTCATGTCCCTTCTGTTCACAGAGACATCTCCTATTGCTTTCAAGTAGGCAGCATATCGTAAACGTTGTGCCAAGAAAAGAATCCTGAAGATAACAAGTTCCAAGAAACACGGCGAACTCGTCCAGATCCCAAGCTCTTCTTGGTGGAATTCAACCTTGCTCACTAAACTGTACTCACTGTACAAATGGATGTACGACTATAATTACACCGGTATATCATGTTTGCGACTATCCCATCGCAAAACGCCCTCTATGCTTCGAGTGAGTACTAATACGACACCCAAACTTGAAAAACTTCGAGAGCATTTTCCGCGCTCTAGACTATTCATAGACAACTGGAATACTTTCGTAGTGATGCATGAGTATAACATTACAATATGCAGTGATCTATAGTATACAAATGATTCCTAGTCCAAAGCCAATGTCCCTCGGTATATTCGACTAATAGGCAAGGAACAAAAAATAAGTTAGTCAACTCGAATGCCCTCTATCTACTACCACACACTCAATCATGACCATATGCATGACTTGACGACACTCTTTCATTGTCTGTTACATATCCGAAAGTTAGCTTCATTCCGTTTTTAGTCAACTGTAAGATGTTACGCACACTGTCATCCTTCTCGGAGGAAGGTCAGCCTTTATCTTTCCTTTCCCATTAAAGTCTACCATCGGAAGTAATTCTGCCAAGTCTTCTTCGAGATCGTCTATGAAGGGATTCTTCTGAAGCTTTGAAGAATCTGGTTCCGTGTTGCTTAAACCCGGACACTTGTTTTCCGTTAACGTATCGCTACCACTAATGGTAGACCGTGGAGATGTGGTTGAAGGTCCAGATACAGATGCTGAACAATGGAAACGATCAGAACCGAAGGACCAATAGGTACTTGAGCAAAAGACATACCGGTGTTTTTTTGTTCAGGTTTCTTCCCTGTATCTACTACCTGACCCACTTTATCACCCGAACTTTGGGCTAGTTAATTACGATTTCGTCAAACAAGTGCACTTTGTGAAGACTGGAATCACTTACGTAGGTCATTCAGTTTTTGATTGAATCGAGCAAGATATCCGTCGACCTTTTCAGAAGGAAGAACCCTGAGAGCAGCCCTCCGAACAACGAGTTTCTAATAGTTGGACCACAAGTGAGTACGAGGACAATTCTCTTGATGTTCGAAGAATTCGGGACCCACAATAAATTCATCCATTGTCATAGACGGGTTCTACCAATATAAGTCAATAGAGACTTCGGAAGATGGTAGTAGCAACAACTTACTTTCTCCGCATACAACTGAAGCATTTTTACATCAAGTTCTTCCAAGAGATCAGTCTCCGCTGTTGAATAGCTATTGCGATAGGTCAACTCTGCCCCCGCTGAGGCAGACTGTTGAATGCATGATGTTAGATAAACGATAACTTTTGACACAAGCATTGGTATTACATACAATCACAAGACCCTTGAAGGTTTTCATTTTTTTATTCATTGATCGGATACTGGGAGGCTTGCCATCCTTAAAAAATCGGTGATACATTCTCATGCGCAGTCCAAGGTCACTGTATCTCAATGTCCTTTCCAGCTGCTGGTTAAGTCTATGGAAGAGTATGAGAATGAAATGACATTGCACTTGTCAGAAGACTTGGATCGTAGTACTCACATTAGAAAATCGTCGTGAAACCGTTCATACTGGTTTGCTGCTTGTGAAGAAACTTGAGTCACTCGCGATAGTCTCATCAGTGCATCGAGCGCTTCATCGATATGTTCCGCTACAAGGTCAAGTTCATCCCTGGCTCGTGGCTGGTTGTTAGCAGCCACTTCGGCATAAGCAGTGGCAGCAGATGTTGCCAGTTGGACTATTTGAGCTACGCTAGCAGTAGCCGTAAGTGGATCCATTTTGAAGTTTGGCTCAGATTCGTGTGGAAGGGAAAGGGTCCAGGAGGAAAATGATTCGGGGCGAGCACGAGGGAAAACTAGAGACTGGGGATGGAAGTAGAGGGTTTATCACGGCTCCCTACAATCCGGCCCAAGCGTATAAATACTCTCAGGTCGACAATGCAGACCAAAAACAGAAGGGGTTTACAATAATTGTATTCCGCGGCCCTTCCATGTATGATATATGATCGATGGTGACGGAGAATCAACAAACTACGACACGAGGTGCAGCTGGATTGAGAAATGCCGCGCAGAGAACAAAGAGGTCACTCGCACGCTTTGGAGTAAGTATTCATTTCGAGAGGGAGGTACAGATGATTTGCAGCCTTCCCACGACCAGGCCTTTGCAACGTATTCATTTGCTTTTGTTGGCCTAAGCGGTACAAGTTGAATTGTACGGATTTGGAACAAACGCATGTCATTCTCGAACCGTTGACTGCCATCAGGCGTTCTGCGATCCTACCCCGTCCCTTTTTGTCTTTCGTACTCTGGAGGTTACGGTGCAGTACTCTGCATTCTGCTCTTTCCGGCCCTCCCATGTCTGCAGAACCTAGATTCTCCGGAGACTTGAGCAACAGCGAAACATTCTGGAGGGATCTTTCTCCCTGGCTCAAGGAACGCGGTTATACTTTGCGAGCCCGCTATCAACCAGACTGGAAACCTTCATGGTCGAAAAAGAAGGGAGGTCGACATCTCTTCGAGGACGGTCACAAAGCTTCCGTTTGTTCTTAGTTTCCTCTGGCATGTCTAGTCTCAAGCTTATTTCGCTCTCAGGCAGCCAGTATATTGATGGATGCAGTCAGAGTCTCTGACGGGAAAATGGTCATGTTGAAAAAAATCTCGGTGCCAGATTCAGCAAGTCCTACGAAGGAGTTAAAAATGAACGAATTGGTCCGTTCAGGACTGCTTTCTATGGACGACCCTCATAATCATTGTGTTCCCGTGTACGAGATTCTTCAAGTACCCGAGAGTAACACCATCCACCTTGTAGTGATGCCATTTTTGAGAAACTGGCTAAATGATTTGGGCGATGCACCTTTCGACACAGTTGGAGAGGCCTTAGGGTTTATTGGACAGCTCTTCGAGGTATTGTTCTACTATCTATCAATAATTACGAGTCTAACACTCTTTGAGCCCAGGGTGTTCAGCTGTTACATCACAATCGAATTGCTCACAAGTTAGTATTGTCTGTTCACATTCACCCAGATCGTTCTCTTATTTTTTCTTGGTTCAGTGATATCAAGTTTGATAATATCATGGTCGACTCAAGTCCTCTTTACCGTCGGCCCATGCATCCCATTAACTCTGAACGAAGATATGATTGGAGCGGCAAGGAATCACCCAGGTCTATTACACGGCACCCTGTCAGATACTATTTGATTGATTTTGATCTGACTGCACATTACAACCTCGAGTCTGGTCCAGCGCAAGAACGCTGTGGATACGGTGGTGATCGTTCCCTTCCAGAATTCAAATCCAATCCCGAGGGTCAATGTGATCCATTTCCGGTCGAAATCTATCGACTAGGTCACATCATTAAAGGGTTCCTAATGACGTCCCTACAGATGGACGAACCCGACAAAGCGCGAAACGTCAAGGTTAACCACGCCATGGACTTCATGTCTCCGCTAGTGACAGACATGATGCAGGACGACCCAAAGAAACGACCGACGATTGACCAAGTCATGTTGCGTTTCGATGAGATTGTCAAAGGCTTGGGGTTTTTCAAACTCAGAGCTCTCTTCTGGCCGGACTTTGATGATGAAGAGAACTTCGTTGTTAGGACGTTGTGGACGAAACCGAAGCATTTCGTTTCGCAAATCATTAATATTCTTGGACGGTATTCGGCTATTCCACCAACCCCCTCTCCTCCTTCGAGCTCGAAGGACAAGAAGGGTGGAAAGAAAAAGTAGCGGAACTTGGACTGAGGGTCCGGGTAGTACTGGGGTACTCTGCCTGACGCGATCTGCGACATGATGCAGGTGATTGCAGGGCGTACGTACTACGTACAGGATGTAGTGGGTACAATAAACTACGGTTAATAGTGCGGAATGATAAGGTTCAAACCTTCAAAAGCATTGAAGTACTGACGACCTCTGATTCTCGCTTAAAGACAAACACCCGCGCGAACTCGCACTCGAGCTCGTCAAACAAAATGGAAGAAGTCCATGTGTACTTGTATATGTAAATGCTTATCGAGAAGCCGATTCCGATTCTCTCGTACTATCGTCCGTACCCGGTAGGGCTTTTGTTCTTTTTCGCGTGCAGTGATCGTCAAGTCGACGCCCAAAATTCAGCAAAAGAATAAGTATAGCAAATTCAAGCGTTATCATTCTCTACAGAACCACGAAGAGCGCCCAATTTCGAAAACATATTCACATCTTCCTTCCAACGGTTTTGTCGATCCTCCTCTCGTTTGGCAGACTGCGCTGAGGTTGCAGCAGCCTCGAAATCTGCATCACTTTTAAACCCGTTGTAAACCCATCGAAAGAGACCGGCAGCCGAATATAGAACGAAAGAATAACGCGTTTCGTTCTCTTGTATTGGCACATTCGAATGAGTAAGTAGAGCCAAAGGAATGAGGATGGTTGACCCAGGTGGAAAGCGGATTACAAGCCCGAGGTCCCAAAGGATAAGATGGCCTCCTTTATCTGGATCGAAGTTTCCCAAAGCGGTGATTGCACACCAACCAAAGGACAGGTTGGCACGGTCAGTATGAGGGCGGCAGACAGTGGATGGACCAAAGTTGATGGTACATGAGGCGAAAACAGTTTCCTTGAAATGCCGGCGCAAGTCAGGGTTCCAATTCCAGAGGGACTCCATACATTTCTGGTAATATTGGAAGGTAAGAGGGGCATAGGCTTGGAAGATATCTAAGTCGGTTCATTGACATGAGAGTCAAAAAAAAAAAAAAGAGAACCTACCGTTCGCAAAACCCGATAGACTCTGAAAACACGGCAGCTCCAACAAGCTCGTCAAGAGCGTTAAAACAGCTGCACTTGATTGCGACACGTTTCCTGGCTCCTACTCAATCCATTAGTATGCAGAAAGACCGACCAAAGTTAGATTACCTTGCGACCACCCCCATGAGACACCCCGACTGCAACAGCAGGAAATTCACCTCGTCCATTATTGAGTTGTTTATCAGTGAAGCTGATGTGGTTTTTGGTACGAGCGATGGCCTCAGCTGCATCAGACACCAACCCATCCCAGTCCTTACTCTCAGGTCGACCTGCCAGGACAGCGACGACGCGTTCTTGGGAGTCGGTGATGGGACGACATGACCTATAGAGCAGCATGAGAGACAACACGTAGAGTGAAGGAGCAAACATACTTCCCGTCCCAACTGCAAAGCGTCATGTTCTTCTTCTGGATGAGATCCTCCAACGAAATCGGAGTTTCCTCCCCTTCAACTCGAGGGCCTGTCCAGCTGTTGCACCCAACACGTGTGGATTCGACATTATAGCCAGATGTCATAAGAGGATGAGATGAATTGACGCGTTTTTGATCGACGCTCTCCAGCGTGGAGGGAATGCCTTCAGATGCCTCCTGTTCGAGCTTTAGACGGCGCTCTTCGTATTTGACGCGGGTCGGGGCAGTGAAATGCTGTGTACGAGCATCTTTACTTCTAACTGGACCGGTTTGGGGGTGTTGGAATGAATCAAGAGCAAGGGACATCCTGGGTTCAACGGCCGTGGTGGTAGGATCCGAGGAAGGTGTGTCCTTAGGCAACGGAAGAGGGTTTACGTCGTTAGAGACTAGAAACAGGGCAGCTTAAACCTTGAAGATGAGTAAAGGCAACGGTAACACGTACCGGAATCAAGTTCAGTATATAAAACTCTGTCCTCTGCATCTGCCTCTGCATGCGCCTCTACCTCGTCTCTTAAAGATTCTGCGTGTGCCGTTGCGGCTTCTAGATCAAAACTTCGAGGGGCACGAAGAGGTACAGGATCAGGTTGGTTTGTCAAAAACCAGGAAGAGAAAATTCGACCAGACCGGGTACCTCGCTCTAGAGAAACAATCAGCATACACACCCGGAAAAAAAAAAAAACAGCACGAAAAAATATCTGTGTCCATCTCAGGCCCTTGTTCAGAGTTGAAGCAGTGGCTCTGTGTCCGGAAAAAAAACAGTGCCAGGAAAATTTTTGAAGAACGCAGCAAGGTGAAAAAGAAAGAAAAAGAAAGAAAAAGACAAGAAAAAGACAAGAAAAAGACAAGAAAGCAGAACGTACCCATGGGTGTCGAAGAGAAAGGTTGGAATGCATATCGACAGAACCTAGTTTTTTAATGGTAGGAGAATGAACGAGAAGACGCTGTTACCCTGACGGTAGTTATACAGTGAGCAGCCGCTAGCAGCCGGCGGCGCAAAAACATTAAAAAATGACACACACACACATCACGTGACTGAATTATGTAATTCAGTTTTTTCCAAATTGAAATTCGCCGACAGCTTGAACGACGGAGTACATGTACCAATTTGGTAAAGCCGATAGAAAATTTGTAACGGGGTAAAAGCCAGCTAGAGCTACTTACCCAATTGTTCTGACCATCCTGGACCCACAAAGTGTTTACGTCTGATTCCTTCCCAACTCACTTCTCTTTGACTCCCTGTTTGGATGGCAGAACCTGGGTTCTCTGGAGACCTCACTGACTCGGAAAGCTATTGGAAAGACCATTACTCTTGGCTGGGAGAGAAGGGCTACCAACTACGACCTCGATATCGGCCGGACTGGAAACCCTCATGGAACGCCAAAAAGGCCTACAACCCACTTAAATTCGAGGACGCCCAAAGAGGCAAGGTGAATCACTTCTGCACGTTCTATGGCTCGGACTGTATCAATAAAATAACACTAGGAAGCCTATCACTTAATGGACGCGACTAGAAAATCGGACGGGCTCGTGGTCTTAATCAAGAAGATTGAAGTCAATGATCCAGCGAATCCAACCCGAGAGATACGGATGAATCGTTTACTATGTTCGGGGCTCTTTTCTGTCGACGACCCTCAAAATCACTGTATTCCTGTATACGAGATCCTTCAATTGCCCGAAAACAACAAGGAGCATCTTCTCGTCATGCCATTCTTAGAACCTTGGTGGCCCAACTGGCAGGAAGTACCTTTTAGCACAATTGGGGAGGCTATTACTTTCATGAGACAGGTCTTTGAAGTGAGTCGTGCAATCGAGTTCAAAAAAATTTCAACTTTTCATCAATGGTTCAGGGAGTCCGTCTATTGCACAGTCATAATATTGCTCACAAGTAGGCTTTGCTTTCACAATCTACTACTTGGGACTCTTATTTACTCAAAACAGTGACATTAAACACGACAATATCATGGTAGATTCTGCACCCATTCACAATCATCCTATACATCCCAGTGTTCCTGAGCGCAGGTACGACTGGAGTGGATACACCACCCGAAAATCACTCACTCGGAACCCCGTCAAGTACTACACGATCGATTTTGGTTCGACTCTACAATATGACCCTCAGAACGGTCCGGCACGGGAGGAGCCAGGATATGGTGGTGATAGAGCTTTACCCGAGTTCGAAAATCACCCAAACGACCCATGCGATCCATATGCAGTAGAAGTTTTCCGTTTAGGGAACTTAGTCCGACGATTTCTAATGACCAATCAGCGCGTCTGGAAACCCGAAGAAGTTAAGGATCTGAAGGTCAACCACGCAATGGATTTCATGTCTGACTTGGTCGCGGACATGACGCAGGAGGATCCGTCAAAACGACCGTCTATGGACCAAGTCGTGAGACGTTTTGATGAGATCGTGAAAGGGTTGAGCTTTGTCAAACTTCGTTCCCGGTTTTGGCCTGGTTTTAAGAATGAGAGTTTTCTTGCTCGTACGCTATGGATTATCCCTCGGCATTTTGTATCTCAAGCTATTAATGTTCTTGGACGGTATCCAGCTATTCCTCCGACCCCCGGGCCACCGAAGGGGAAAAAGAGGAAGTAGCATTTTTTGTGTTATTCGGGTCACATCGTTGCTTTGAACTCTCAAGAGTACATTATGGATTTTTAGTTTCATATGTAAACCGGATCTATTTGTGCGTAGGCCTAGGATATTACACAATTATCTATAGACAACTGGAATACTTTCGTAGTGATGTATGAATATAACATTACAATAAGTATGCAGTGATCTATACTTAGTGTACAAATAATTCCTAGTCGAAAGCCAACGTCCCTGAATATTTGAATAATAGGCAAGGAACAAAAAACAAGTTAGTTAACTCGAAGCTCTCTATCTACTACCACGCACTCTTTCATTGTCTGTCACGTATCCGAAGTTAGCTTCATCCCGTTTAGTCAGCTGTCAGTGTAAGATGTTACGCACAATGTCATTCTTCTCGGAGGAAGGTCAGCCTTTATCTTTCCTTTCCCATTAAAATCTACCATCGGAAGTAATTCTGCCAAGTCTTCTTCGAGATCGTCTTTGAAGGGATTCTTCAGCTTTGAAGAATCTAGTTCCATGTTGTTGTAATCCGAACACTTGTTTTCCGTTAAAGTATCGCTACCACTGATGGTAGACCGTGGGGATTTGGTTGAAGGTCCAGATACAGATGCTGAGCAATGGAAACGATCAGAACCGAAGAACCAAGAATAGGTGCTTGAGCAAAAGACATACCGGTGTTTTTCCGTTCAGGTTTCTTCCCTGTATCTACCTGACCCACTTTATCACCCGAATTTTGAGCTAATTAATTACAATGTCAAACAAGTGCACTTTGTGAAGACTGGAATCACTCACGTAGGTCATTCAGTTTTTGGTTGAATCGAGCAAGATATCCGTCGACCTTTTCAGAAGGAAGAACCCTGAGAGCAGCTCTCCGAACAACGAGTCTCTAATAGTTGGACCACAAGTGAGTACGAGGACAACTCTCCGAGTTGATGTTCGAAGAATTCGAAACTCACAATAAATTCATCCATTGTCATAGACGGGTTCTACCAATGTAAGTCAGTAGAGACCTCAGAAGATGATAGTACTTAGCAACAACTTACTTTCTCCGCATACAACTGAAGCATTTTTACATCAAGCTCTTCCAAGAGATCAGTCTCCGCTGTTAGTAGATAGCTACTGCGATAGGTCAACTCAGCTCCCGCTGCGGCAGACTGTTGAATGCATAATGTTAGATAAACGATAACTTTTGACAAAAGCATTGGTATACATACGATCACAAGACCCTTGAAGGTTTTCATTTTTTTATTCATTGATCGGATACTGGGGGGCTTGCCATCCCTTAAGAATCGGTGGTATATTCTCATGTACAGTCCAAGGTCACTGTATTTCAATGTCCTTTCCAGCTGCTGGTTAAGCCTACGAAAAAATATGAGAATGAAATGACGTTGTGCTTGTCAGAAGACTCGGATCACTACTCACATCAGAAACTCGTTGTGAAATTGTCCATACTGTCTTGCGGCTTGCAGAGACACCTGAGCTACTCGGGATAGTCTCACCAGTGCATCGAGAGCTTCGTCGATGTGTTCTGTAACGAGGTCAAGGTCATCCTTGACTCGTGGCTGGTCATTAGCAGACGCCACTTCATGATAAGCGGTAGCAGCAGATGTTGCCAACTGTATAACTTGAGCGACACCAGCAGTAGTCGTAAGTGGATCCATGTTTTAATTAGAGTCGCGTTAAAGGCAAAAGGCCCAGGAGAAAAATGAGTTGCGAGCCCGCAACCAGACTGGTGGCTGAAGAAAAACAAGTTGTAGAAACCATGCCGTGAGCACGGGTGGATTCGCCGCGCTCAGCCACAATTTACAGTCTGATGGGGGCTGCGCACGCGCCCAACACGCGCCTCCCTTTTGTTGTAATTTTATCTATCTTCAGACTTCAGATTAGGGCGCATCTTCAGCGAGAAATATATTTTTTAGTTAAGAAACGACCCGTTTGTCGTTAGCCCAAGTTTGAATGTCATCAATAGAGTCTAATAAGAGAGTTTGCGCAAAGCGAACCGTTGACTCAGCAATTCAGTTCTCAAATGTCACGTGAGTATGCCGGCATTTAATTCAGTAGAGCCAGGCGTTTGCGCAAAGATGACGCAGAGTGTGTCGTTAGTACCTGACAAGAGGTGAGTACTTGAGTACTTGAGTCGGTGACGCGACAAAAATACCGTGTATGAGCGTAGTTTTCTCAGATATCTTACTACTAAGAGGGTACTTTCCAGACTTCATGTGTTCGTCGCGTTGATTCTTTGAAGGAAGCCGTTTCAATGCCTATGCCACGGACCAAAAGATCATTAATGCGTACCCTACGTTACGTGGTCATCGACATCCCTTAATGTTTACTGTAACTGATAGGATAAGAAGAAAGTAAGTAGTGTACCAGGGTGATTATCGGTCAGACTGAACAAGCCATAACGAGTCGTCCTTTCTGACAACAATCGTATGGGCTCAGAATAAGATAATGATTAATATAGAACGAACGACCAATTATATAAATAGTATACTACGTAGTTGTAATGGCTTTTCTAGATTCGTATACAGGCATGAAATCATTAATCACCGAAGAATACATACACACATCCATTTACAGTACAGAAAGAAAAAAGCAACACGACCTATACCATATCAGCAGTGCTCATTCTTCGTCTAGGTGTTCTTTCTCTGATCGTAGCCTCCCTTGTCCCATTCAAATTTACCATTGCGATGTTTTCTGTGATCACTTCACTAGAATCACTAAAGGGGTTTGAGCTTGAACTAGACTCTATTGACGCATCGTCGCCAGAACCTGAATTACTCTGTGTAGAGATTGGACTTTGTGGTGCTGTGGAGGATCCAGTTTGTGATGCTGCTTGAGAATCACTTAGTTCCTGATTCATCGAACAGTTAGAGGTAACTACTTACTGGATGCTTGATCTTCGGGGGCATCTGGAATTGGTCTTAGATTACCTGGGGGACGAAAATTGACACAATTAACGAGAATGATACTTAAAAAAAATAAAATATAGGATACATACTGATTGCGTTTAATTTATCGATGAACAAGTTGACGTAGATTTCAGCTGCACTGGGGGTCGGAAGCACCGCTACAGCCGCTTGTCTCACTACAGTCGCCTATCAAAGTACATAGATTAGTTCTCAGCTGGACAAATTTGATGTGACGTGGGGATAATACTGACCACAAATTCACCCGTTGACATGGTAGGCTCCTGCAGTAATCCCGATTATACTGATCAGAGTCTGAAATAGAGCAGAAATATTTTTGGTAACACACACCTTCTCAGCATATCGCTGGAACATTTTAATGTCGAGCTCATGTGATAGACCAACTTGTACCCTTTGTGCAACTTGTTTGTATTTTGACTCCGCTTCAGCAGAGGCAGACTGGAGATTGAAGGTGAATTTAAGTACGTTTTACTGGACTGGTACTCGAATGTGCAATCACGTACCGTCATCCGCACTGTGAGTTTGGCCATTGATTTACTTATATCTTTGATATTTGATTGCTTAGGCTCAAACGAAGCCATGAGAGCAGTCCATGTAAGACGTTGGTGCCACTTTCGTTGTTTCATGAGCTTCTCGTGCGCAGCCGAGCTTTCATACAACTTGTTGAGCCTGTGTCGGTGAAAATACTCATCAAAGACGCGATTTCCAAACATAGTGTAGTACTCACTCAAGGAATTCTTCCTCGTATGTTTTATACTGATCCTCTATTTCTGGGGAGACTTGGGCAAATAGTGCGAATTTGTTAAGCGCAGCCATGGCACCGTCGATCCGTGTTTGAGCTGTATCAAGAACCATGTCTTCGCGGTCTGGGCGTTGTGAATTATTAACAACGGTGCCAACGGCCTTTGCTGCAACGCCGAGGACCGGATAGCCAGCCGTTACTACTTGGCTAACATTTGCAGCAACTGCGAGCGTAGCTGGATCGATTGGCATAGTAATTATAATACGTGAAGGAAAGTGAGTGTGGTTGAAATAAGAACAGTACCAGCCTGGATTGTAGGTGAAGATGACAGCGTAGAGATTGCTTGCAGGCGACCGGTATAAATACACGCATTTACAAGACTTCCCAAAAGGAAACACAATAAGACTCGACCCGTATCAGTCGATGTTGAGCCATCGGTAAGTACGAAACATCAAATTGCAAAGTCAGCCGGAACGAACAGCCCACCCCGATTGGGAAACACCGTTGAAAGACATTGAGTATCAAAGCGACAGAACCTAATTTTTTGAATGGGATAAGGTAGGAGAATGACAAGGACGATGAACCGGGGGGTGCCTGCTTTTGTTGGCCTAAGCGTCTTCTCACGGTGATAATTCATTTCCATTCAACCAACATAATTCCTCCCAGCTACCTTGTACTCCAATTGTTCTTACTGTATCCTGAACCCACAACGTATTGACGTCTGAATTCCCTTCAATCACTCTCTTTTTTCCAGTATCTGGATGGCAGAACCTCGGTTCTCTGGAGATCTCAGCGACTCAGAGCGTTTTTGGAGAGACCGTGCTTCATGGCTTGAAGAAAAGGGCTACCGTCTCCGACCTCGATACCGACCGGGCTGGATGCCTTCCTGGGCCAAGAAACCTAGCGAAAGATATGCGTATGAAGATGCATATAAGGCCAAAGTAGGTCCTTCATGACTTGTACCACTCCAACCAGTTGATAGAATGACAACAGGAAACTTCACACTTGATGGACGCGCTTAGAGTATCTGACGAGCTCATGCTCATGATCAAAAAAGTCAAAGTAGAAGACCCTGCGAGTCCAACACGCGAGATTCGGATGAACCGTTTGCTATGTTCAGGTTTATTCTCTGCTGACGACCCCCAGAATCATTGTATTCCGATATACGAGGTTCTCCAGCTACCCGAGGATGGTCAAGTACACCTCGTTGTCATGCCTTTTCTGCAAGAGTGGTGGCCCGACTGGGATGAAGAACCCTTTAACACCATTGGGGAGGCTGTCGCTTTCATGCGACAGACATTCGAGGTATGCAAATTTTTCGAGTTCAAAATTCTGCTCTCTCATTTAATGGTTTAGGGTGTTCGTCTGTTACACAGTCGTAATATTGCTCACAAGTAGGTTTCTCATCACAACTTACCGTCTCGACCACTTATTTTTATCAACAGTGATATCAAGCACGATAATATAATGGTCGATTCTTCTCCCCTTTACAGTCACCTCCTGCACCCTAGTGTTCCTGGTCGCAGATACGACTGGCGCAAAGCCCCCGCTCGTGGATCACTCACAAGGAATCCCGTCAAGTATTACATGATTGATTTTGGTTCGGCTCTGCAGTATGACCCTCAAAATGGTCCAGCACGAGAAGACCCAGGTTATGGGGGTGATAGGACTCTGCCAGAGTTTGAGGCTCATCCAAAAGACCCGTGTGATCCATTTGCAGTAGAGGTCTTCCGTTTGGGAAACTTGGTCCGACGATTCTTAATGACCAATCAGCACGTCTGGAAAGTTGAGGAGGTCGAGGACTTGAAAGTCAATCACGCAATGGATTTCATGTCTGACTTGGTCGCGGACATGACGCAGGAGGATCCGTCAAAACGGCCGTCTATGGATCAAGTCATGACACGTTTTGACGACATCGTGAAAGGGTTGAGCTTTGTCAAACTTCGTTCCCGGTTTTGGCCTGGATTTAAGAATGAGAGTTTTCTCGCTCGTACGCTATGGATTATCCCTCGGCATTTTGTATCTCAAGTCTTTAATGTTCTTGGACGCTATCCAGCTATTCCTCCGACCCCCGGGCCACCGAAGGGGAAAAAGAGGAAGTAGCATTTTTTGTGTTGTTTGGGCCACATCGTTGCTTTGAACTCTCAAGAGTACAATGATGGATTTTTAGTTTCATATACAAACCGGATCTATTTGTGCGTAGGCTTATATAGTGAATACAATAGCTATGGAGTAATATAACCTGGTGCGGAATTACACATGCAGTTTCAATGCTTCAATGCAGGGGGAAGTCCAAAGCGTTGGACAACGACGGAGTGGTACACATGTACTTACCGATTTGGCAAAGCCGATAGCCATACGTTATACACGAACGCTTCTCCATTGAGAACAAAGTCCTTTGTCCTTCAAGCTGTTCTTTTGTGCGTTGTCAAGCAAGGTGAGTAAGTATAAGTTCCTCGTTTCAGCCACCGTTCATTTGTGTGCGCCGCTGCCGGAAATCGGTTCAGGAATTTGATCCAACCAAGGATCAAATCGAGGAGCCCTATAGCGGTTGAGCGTGTATGTCGGCCCTATCAACTTGCCCAATTCGCCACCGCTGTTCTATTTACGCCTGAAGGTCACTATTGGATTTGTACTCTCCTTCTCTAAGCTCTCCCTATGCCTGATACCGTTACCAGAAAAAAGAGCAGTTTGAAGAGACCGTACGTGTACAAGTATAAAAGTGCTATTCGTCCAGGCCTGTAGACTTTTTGATTACGGTTTTTCACGGTATTCCTAAATTGTAGACGTTGGTTTGCGCGAGTCCGAAAGCCAGCCCTAAAGTTAGGCAAAGGCTAAGCGCGTTTTGTTGACGCGTCCATTCCGCAACGTGTCAAGGCTTTCTATCCCTTCCAGCTGGCATTCCTCTTGTCTATCTGACTTCTTCAACTTCAACATGGGTTATTGCAGCAGAAAATATGGGTTATTTCTGTCTGACATCTCGACATAGGTTTGTTCTAAGTAGCCTGGGTGTAGAACTTTCACTGAAATAATCCTTGCGTTTTAGACTGAAAGATGTTGATAATTCTCTGTCTTACTTCAAAGGAACAATTCTAGGGACTGGTACGGTAAAGTTTTTTCTGGAAGAAGTGGCCTAATCTCTACTCTACAGCCCTTTGGCCTTCCGGACTCTCAGCACCATCTTCGGAAGCACGATGCGTCGCTCCTTTGGGGATTCCCTTAAGTTGTGCATGGCAATGCTAGGGTAAGTCTGACTTCGTTTCGGTTTTGCTAGGTAATTGCCTGTCTCTATGATGAGAAATATAATCAAATCAGTTATCCCTGTCTTAACAATTATGTCGAGACCTTAACCAGACTCTGATCTTTCCTATCCTGCACACCTTATTTCTTCGGCGAGCCTAGACTGATCATATGCATTTCTCTTTTCAGGAAATCGACTAGGCTGCAACGGAAGGAATGTCGTATAAAGACATTGCTTGTAAGGCGCGTAACAATGGTTCGTCAGTCTTGCTCGTATTTTTTCTGCATTTATGTATATGTGCATATCGCTTCTATGATGATATTATCATTTATCAGTTATCCCTGTCTTAAACACCATGTCGATGCCTTACTTATATTCTGATTATTCTTTTCTAATGCCTTCCTTATTCTTTGACCGTTAGTGAACAATCATCTGACCTTTATTGCTAGACGTTGTCCACCATCTCTTAAGGACTGTTTATGCACTACTCGGTGTGTATCTGCGTTTCCCTATTCCATGGCCAAGTGTCGTGTCGATTCCCTTTGCCCTGTCCACTACCTGTCAACTTGTTCCATTACTCTTTACTGACCATTTGTGTCGCAGTCAATTTGTGTGGGATTCTCCATTGGTTTCCCCGAGGATTTGCAATAGGGTTGGAGTGACAAGATTTTGGAAACAGTATTACGGCCCTACAGTATTGAAATCCATCTGTATTTTTCTTCCATCAGAAAGAGTGGGACTGCAGTGCAAACGATACACGATAAGTTGGATGTTCTGAGAATTCGTGCGCTGCATTTGGTGCCATGCATGTATGGTCGAGGGCAATGCGTCGGAGCAGTTGATTATCGTTGTTAAATCTGGAATCTGGATTGATCGATGAACAAAACAATGACCATTGGCCTGCCCTAAAGCAGCGTGATCAACGTGACTCGATCGTCTGGTAATCAAAAATTTTACAGCTCCCAACCTCATCTACTTTCTCTTCCTTTACCTATTGAAAAATGTCTATTGGCACCCTCTACACTATCGACTATCAACCCAAAGGCAGAGGCGTGCGTGTCTGATTGTAATTTGTTGAGAATCTGTTTTTAATCTAACTTCGATCTTTGCAGATTAGAGCCGCCGCTGCTTTTGGCGGTCTTACTGTAGACATCCCCTCGGACTACAAGCATTTCGAGACCAATAAAGAAGCACCTTTCCTCTCTAAATTCCCTCATGGAAAGATCCCCGCTTTTGATGGGAAAGATGGTCTTAAGCTGTTCGAAGGATATCCTATTGCCCGTTACAGTGAGTACTCACTTTTACGATTATCGGGCATCTTCTGTAGTCAATGGAATGCGCGATTATTTGAGGATGAGATATACTTTTTTTCAGTTATCCCTGTCTTAACTGTCCATGTCGAGACCTTTTTTCAAAATCTGATTATCTGCACCTTTCCACCCTTCGTTTTCATATTGAATTTGTCTAACGTGTTTGTCCCTTTCTAGTCGCTTCCCTAGCTCCCAACTCCGGTCTCCTGGGTACCAGTGCCGGTGAGGCCGCTCAGGTAGATGCCTGGACTCACCTTGTCGAGAGTGAGATCGATAGCCGGACTGACGTTGTCAACGCTATCACCAGCGGCCGGATTGCTTACTCTAAACCTGTGTGTATTCATTTGACTAGGCCACTCGGTGAAATACTGACCATTCTGTAGATGCACACTGCCGCTCTTGAACTTCAAGCTCGTGCCCTTAACACCCTCGAAAAACACCTTGCCGCCAACACTTTCTTTGTTGGAGAGCGTATCACCCTCGCTGATCTCTTCATTGCTGCACTCATACAACGCAGTGTTAAACTCACCATCGATGCTGCCGTCCGCGCTACTATTCCCAACGTTATACGTCACCTTGAGACCATTGTCAACCAGCCCAAACTCAAGGAAGTTTATGGTCCCATAGAATACATCGAGAAGGGTATCCAATTTGTGCCTCCCAAGAAGGAGAAAGAATCCAAGCCTGCTGCTGCTGCTGCCCCCAAAGCAGAGAAGAAGCCCAAGGCAAAAGACGACGATGAGGAAGAACCTGATGTACCCCCTGAGCCCAAGGCCAAAAATCCCCTTGACGACCTTCCCAAGTCCTCTTTCAACCTCGAGGACTGGAAACGAGCGTATTCGAACAAGGATACTCGTGGAGCTGGAGGTTCCTTGGAGTGGCTCTACCAAAAGTGCGTTGCATACCGTTAATCTTTATATTTCTGCTCAGTCTGACTCACGCGTTATTTTAAGCCTCGACAAGGAAGGTTTCTCCTTGTGGAGAGTAGACTTCAAATACAACAAGGAACTCACGCAAACATTCATGTCCTCTAACCAAATCACTGGTTTCTTCAACCGTCTAGAGGCTTCCCGTAAATACCTCTTCGGTTCTGTCGGTGTTCTCGGCAAGACCAACGATTCAATTATTTCCGGTGCTCTGATCCTTCGCGGACAGGACGTCGAGCCTGTTGTCAACGTCGCTCCAGATTGGGAGTCTTACTCCTACTCTCGCATTGACCTCAATGACGCCGCTCAGAAAGAGTTCTTCGAGGGTGCTTTGGCTTGGGATTTGAAGGTCGACGGTAAGGAATGGGTTGATGGAAAGAACGTGAGTCCTTTTCTCTGGTGATCGACATTAAGGAAAAAAATATCTGATGGTTCTTGTTCTTTAGTTCAAGTAAACGTCTTCGTTTTATGTTGCGGTTTCTTGACGTTTGTCATCCCTCGTCTCTATCACTGTCCTTTCCTTGTTTACTTGCTAGAGTAGCACTCTATATCTTGCTCCTTATCTTTCATGGCGGTGAACCCTTTACTGTCCTTGTTTATATAGTTCTTACTAGTGGCGGTGTGTTTTGTTGTACACAAGAGAAGTGAATAAAAAATGTTTTCATAGGGCACTACATTTGGCTTGAAAAGGATAATCTCGTTTGTGCCGGTGATTTGCCGACGATCAAATCGATTTTTTGCACTTATTTTTTAGGGTCGGGCACTCTCAGTTAAACTCCCACTGACTCCTTCTGACCTTTTTTGACTCATTTCCCTGGCTTTAGAGCTTTAAAGCCCCGTGTCCTCTCTTTCTGCTGTAACTATTCCATCCCTTTATTGAAGAACCAAAAATGGCCGAAGCCACAGAGGTCAAACCAGCCGAAAACAGTGTAACTGAAGTAGTTGCTCCGGGACCTGCAACAGAAGAGACAAAGACAAATGGCGATATTTCGATGAGCGGCACAGAAGACAAAGAGAGGAGAGATCGGGCGAGGAGACAGAGTACGTTGTGATAATCTTATCTCTTCACAAACTAATAAGCCGAAAAAAACCTTTAGTCGAGTTCTATTTCGCGGACTCTAACCTGCCGTATGACAAGTATGTATGCGCTCACAACGCCTTTGGACGCTTTTAAAGTAATCAAATTTGGTTCAGGTTCATGTGGCAGTTGCATACAAAGGAGAAGGACCACTGGATTTCTATCGAAACTGTCGCTTCCTTTAAACGTATGAGGGAGTATTCGAAAGACGGTCTACCATGGGTTACAGAAGCGCTTCGGGAGAGTGAGCTCCTGGAAGTAGACGAGACTGGTACCAAAGTACGACGAAAAAATGAGGTCAAGCAACCAGAAGGACAATTCGAGCGAAGTGTTTATGCTGTAGGTTTTTATGCCAGATTATACTCGAAGACTAAGCTCTAACGATATCATGCCGTGTAATCACAGAAAGGTTTTGGTGAAGAAGACCCGAAACTACAGACCAGGTTGGAAGAATTTTTTCAAAAGTATGCCAGTACGAATGAGGTGCGAATGAGAAGGGACAGCGACAAGACTTTCAAGGTGTGTCTTTGGCAAACAATATCGCTTTCACAGTGCATGCTAATTCCGTTATTAGAGCTCCGTGTTCGTTGAGTTCACCGAGCCAAGTGGTGTTACAGCCTTTCTCAACGCTGATCCCAAACCCACCTGGGAAGGAAAAGAACTTCTCATCATGACCAAGTACGTCTATCCATGTCCTTCGTACTTCAGCTTTTCGTTCTCATCCTCCTCCATCGATGTTAGGGCGGCATACTGTGACATGAAGATCAAAGAAAAAAACCTTACTGGCAGAGACGCCGAGCGCAAAAAAGGAATGCTGAACAAGCGCAACTTCAACGCCTTCACCCTTCCAGTCAGTCAAGGTGGACTCATGCCAGACGATGCTATTATGGCCGATGGGACGGGCAAGCCTCTAAAAGAGCTTTACTTGGATTACTTTGGAAAGAAGTTGTTGATCACGAAAGATGCGTCGGGGAACGGTAAAGTAAACGAGGAGGAAATTCCGTTCCTGAAAGGATCTACGTTGAAGTTCGAGGGCGTCGGGGAGAACTTCTCGTGGAATGATATCAAGGTAGGCTGTCCTGCCGCGTTCGGGTACATGTTGGGGATATCTAACTAGTTGCCTTCCGTTGGTAGAGCCCGCTGAGGGACCTCTTCGATGGCAAGACACCCTTCATTGACTATGCCCGTGGTTCAAACTCGGGATTGGTAGGCTTCCATAAAGAGCTTTCTGATGACGACGTTCTCGCCGTCAAGAAGACCGTGCGCACCATCAACGGAAATGAGATCAGCTGGTCTAGGATAGAGGGTGCGCTTTAGGTTGTCTTCACACAGAAGTGATTGCCGCTAACATGACAAACAGAGGAAGAAGAAAAGAAGTTCCAAATTATGCGAGCGCAGTCTGGAGCTCGCAACGCGTTCAGAAACGCCGAGGAAGGCGCAAGAACTGGTCATGGAGGCCGCGGCGGTGGACGTGGTGGACGAGGAGGTCGTGGTGGACGGGATCGTGAACCTGGTCGTGGACGTGGACGGGGAAGAGGACGAGGAGGTCACCGAGGGGGTGACCGATCCGAAGCAAACGGCAAGGACGGGGAGAAGACTGTTGAAGCAAACGGGTCGGATGAGCAGACAGGGGAGAAGAGGAAACGTGCTGTTGAGCCGGATGGTGGTCCTGACGTAGGTATGCGGGGACAAGATGCTCCCCCGGTGTTGCAATCTGCAAAGAAGGTCAAAACGGAGACTGGGGAGGTTGCATCCGCTCCGGCTACTAGCTCTTGACCTGGGTTCTAGTGACCTCGCGATTCTTGGTGCTTCTTGCGATTGGGCAAGGGCAGTTTCTTCCTCGCTTGACGACATCCGCACAAAAAAACAAAAAGAAATCAAGTCGTACATAACAGTGAACCTAAGTACGACAGTATTTGTATCTTGTATGTATTACCTACCTCACCTCGTTGCGAACTCTGGTTACTTTGCATATACAAAAGAGCAGTTTTGTAATTCAACCCTTTTCTCAGCAAATTCTGTACTTTATTTATACATGCCGGTTTTCTAGTGTCGTGTTGCGCTACCATTAACACTCATATAACATATCCATTACGCACGCATGTATGTACCCCAGTATGTACGAGCCTCAAAATCCGACAATTGCAATCCATTCAGAGTCTGAAGAACGTTCGCGGACTCGCGATATAACCAGCACCCAAGTACAAGATTGCTTATTCTCGCCAGGTTTCTCGTATATGGCCAATTCTCCATAGCCACATATCTTTAAATTACCTCCTTTTCTTACCCCTCGGTAGGGGAGGAGTTGGAGGAATCGCGGGGTAGCGACCGAGAACATTGAAGACCTGAGAGAAGAAATGTCGAGGGATGATCCAAAATATCCGAGTTAAAAAGCTTTCTTTCCGGTACCCAGGCCAAAAACGTAATCGCAGTTTGAAAAAGCTAAGCCCTTTCACGATACCATCGAAACGTTCTACAACTTGGTCCATAGACGGTCGTCTTTCCGGGTCATTATGCGTCATCTCTGACACCAGGGGAGACATGAAATCTAGTGCGTAGTTGACCCTGTAGTCATCTACTTCTTCGATCTCCCAAACAAGCTGTGTGGACATTAAAAACCTCCGGATTAGATTACCTAGACGATATACGTCGACTGCAAAGGGGTCACAGGGTTCGTCAGGATGTGCATGGAATTCCGGTACGGTTCCGTCACCCCCGTAATGAGGACGATGTCGTGCCGGACCAGCTTGAGGATCGTATTGCCTGGTTAAATCAAAGTCGATAAAGTAGTATTTGACCGGATGTCTTGTGAGTGATCCTGGTGAAGCCCTGCCGGTCCAGTCATACTTTCGACGAGGAACAACAGGATGCATTAGGCGTCTGTATAGAGGAGCAGAATCAACCAGGATGTTGTCGTGCTTGATGTCACTGTTGCACGAGAATTAGATTCGTAGAGAACGAGGGGCGCAGAAAGGATTCACTTATGAGCAATGTGATGGTTATGTAGGAATTGGACACCCTGGATGTGTACAAAAAATGAGTGCGAAATTAGTCTTGCCGTGAAGGTAAGTGTACGCACCTCGAAGAGTTGCCGGATGAAACCCAAAGCTTCTCCAATCGTGCTGAAAGGGACATCACTCATCTGAGGCCACCAGTCTCTCAGAAATGGCATGACTACGAGGTATATGTGACTCTCCGGTATTCGAAGAACCTCGTAAACCGGAGTGCAATGATTGCGAGGGTCGTCAACGGGAATGGACCCCGAGCAAAGTAACTGGTTTATTGACAGCTCTTGAGGAGGGTTGTTCGGGTCAGAGACCACGACTTTCTTTATCATGACCATAAGCCCGTCAGAGACTCTTAAACCATCCATCAAGTGGTAGGCTTCCTATATGCAAGATGGCCGGGTTCAAAGCAGAAAAAAGGCCTGTAAGTTCTAATTCAACTCACATCGACCACCTGTGCGTCCTCGTATTGGTAGCGGTGAGGATCATTCTTTGCAATCCAAGATGGTTGCCAATCTGGCTGATATCTAGGTCGTAATTGGTAGCCTCGCTCTAGGAGCCACGACGAACGGTCCCGCCAAAAGACCTCGCGGTCGGTCAAGTCACCGGGGAATTTGGGTTGGGTAGGCATGACAAGAGGAGGAGAAACTGGAAGGCCCTACAGGCTACGGTGATCAATTGATGAAGCTCAACATAAGTCATCCAGTGGGTAGTACGTCAAACTTGAACAAGAAAAGGGACAGACAAGTGCCAAAGTGCGTTATTTTTATCACTTTCTTCAAATTCTCTGCAGTCAGCTTCGGCAGGTGCAAAGAAAATTGCGCAAATCATGCAAAAATATTTACGCACCATCTTGACATGGGTGCCATAGGGTTTTTTGTCTTGACAAGCTGAAGCGTAGGCCCCGATGTTACTTATAACGAACCCGCAGAAAATTACATCTAGTATCATTGAACGTTTTTGACGTCCCATCGGATTATCATGTTCATTCTTATTTCGTATTTTACGCAACCGTTAGCCCATAGTCACTGTATCCACTACGTACGCACATACATATCAATAATATGTATGAGTTTGGTATCCAACATATGTGAACCATTTGGACTCCAAAGTCCCTGGAGGTCTAGATATAACTCGTAACCCAAAGATATTATGCTATTTCGCCTTTCTATTCTTCGGAGGTGGGGGAGTTGGAGGTATTGCTGGATAACGACCAAGAACATTAATAACCTGGGATATGAAGTGTCTAGGCGCTTTCATTAACAAGATCCTAATGAAAGCGCTTTCTCCAAGACGCTTGAACCCGGGCCAAAAACGAGACCGCAGTTTGAAAGAGTTCAAACCTTTCACCAACTCATCGAAGCGCGAGATGACCTCCTTTATCGAAGGCCGTTTGACAGGATCATCTTGGGTCATGTCTGAAATCAAACCAGACATGAAGTCGAGCGAAGGGTTGACCTGTGCCCGTCTCATGTCGTCGTTGATTCGTTGAGTAGTCATCACAAAGCGCCGGATTAAATTGCCAAGACGAAAAATATCGACCGCGAACGGATCGCAAGGTTCGTCTGGGTGTGTTTTGAACTCTGGCAAAGACCTGTCACCACCATAACCGGGAGGCTCTCGTGCTGGACCAGCTTCAGGGTCATAGTGTTTACACAGGTCAAAGTCTATAAAATAATACTTGACAGGGTGTCTTGTGAGTGACTTGCGTGTCGCCGTGCCACGCCAATCATATCTGCGGTCAGATACAGTGGGGTGCATGAGTCGACTGTAGAGAGGAGCAGAATCGACCATGATGTTGTCGTGCTTGATGTCGCTAGCAATGTCATAATAAAGTCAACAAAGAGAAAAGCATACAGGTTACGGGACAACTCACTTGTGAGCAAAGTTTCGACTGTGTAGGAACTGGACACCCTGTAGCAGACAGACATAAGGATACGAGTCACTCTAATGAACAAAAGACTCGCCTCGAAAAGTTGCCGCACAAAAGCTATAGCCTCTCCAGTCGTGCTGAAAGGTACTTCATGCCAGTTAGGCCACCAACGCGTTAAGAATGGCATTACGATGAAGTATACATGATCATCCTCAGGCAGTTGGAAAATGTCATAGACAGGAACACAGTGATTATGAGAATCCTCATCAGACAGATCTCCCGAGTGAAGCAGTCGACTTATTTGCAGTTCCCGTGTAGGGTTCGTTGGGTCATCGACTCGGAATTTCTTGATCATGACCATACGCCCGTCAGAAATCCTCAGCGCATCCATCAAGCTTCCGACTCTCTGTGGATTTATTTGACTGACAGAGTGCAGCAGCGAAAAAAAGAGCTTACCCAAGCTACCTGAGCATCCTCGTACTTATCCCGGTCGCGAGATTTCTTCGCTTGCCATGATGGTTTCCAATCCGGTTGGTATCGAGGCCGCAATTGGTACCCGCGGTCTTTGAGCCAAGACGCATGATCTCTCCAGAAAGCTTCCAAATCGTCTAAGTCCCCGGAAAAACGGGGTTCAGAGGACATTTTGAAAAACAGGAAGTACTTGAGGAGGAGTCGAAGCTATTCAGAGCATATAACCCAGCATGCAAAGACAGAAAACAAAGGCGTCGTCAAAGCCCCTTGCGCAAATGAATTGGCGGCGTGAACGAAACTCAACCACGATGACAGATTAGTCGAAAGTTTGATATGGGTGGGAATACAGCTGCAATGTTGATGTAAACGGACGCTTAGGCCAACTTCAAGAACAATAGGACGATTCACGAGTTTCTAGCTCATGGCTCTGAATCAGGAAACGCCGCGACATCTCTTGATGTAATTTACAACCTGACCTTGTCCTGCTTTTGTACTCTTTATTGAGATGTATTATTTTACCTTGCATTTATAGTCCAGGGAGCGCGCTTGGCTTTCATCAACAACCCCCCTTAAATCTCTCCCTCTTCCGTCTCTTTCTTTTTCTTGGTCTCTACATCCTTCAACTATGATAGATCCTCTTACAGGCCTCGCAGCAGCTGCTAATGGATCACAGGTTGCAAGTCTTGCCCTTTCTGCTGGTTCGGTGATGGCAAAAGTCTGCGATACCAAGAAGCCAAACACAAAGCAATGGACTCTGATCGACACAGCCATAGAAGAGATATCAGATACCCTGTCTGCCCTCGTCAACCTCAGAAAATATAGCCACATTGCTCCGGAACTCAGTTCTCGTTGGACAGAGTTCCAGAAGGCATTTGTAACGTGAGTGTTTCCCGACTTGCTTTCCGAGGTTCTAGGTTAATTTAGTCATCGATTTATTCCAGATTGAACATAAAATTTGAGCAGACCTTGTCCAATCGAGGGATTTTCTTCCTGAGGAAATATAGAACCAGACAGTTCATAGAAAATATGGAAAACCTTAAGCTCGCGATACATGTGAGTACTTATACTGTGCCTAGCCTGCAGATTCGATAAATTGTGGCTGACATCGACATCGAACATCATGGATCTTAGTCTGCTTCATGCACTGCAGAATCTCGTTATCAATGTGTAGCAAGAACCGTAGAAAAGGATCTTGTGGATGAGCTCAACGCGGATATGTTGATATTATTTCATCAAAAGGTGTGAGATACTTTGCGAACCTTTGAATTCGCCAACTTCACTAACTGGGTTAATTACCTTCTAGAGCTCATCAGTATCAACAGGACAATTTATTGTGAGTTGAATATTCGCGTCTTTCTGGATTCATTCACATTTAATCACTGATTGCTTTAGAATGATGTTGTTAGAAGATCTGCTGCTGCAGTTCTGCCTGCTGATACTGTCGATTTATATATAACACTTTTTACAAGTAGCTTGAATTCTTTTGGTGAGCAAGTATCATTTCCAAGGTTTGATTATGTGTTGACAAATGCTTGATACACCAGCTCATCTCCCACCACGACAAGCTCAAATCGGGGCGAGTGACTCTAGTTCTGCAAGTTCGGGTTTGTATTTATTTCTTTGCTGGAAGGTACAGAATAGCATTCTCTTATCATCGAAGTTGTTCTTGTAGATTCAGTGGCACAACCATCTCCAAAATCCAACAGTTGTGATCAAGGTATTTTCCATGTTCTTACTAGCCACTCTCAATCACTCACATTTTGTCCAGATCCCACCCCAAACCCATTTGCAGACCCCACCCTAAATTCCCTTGGTTCAAGTGATATTCCTCTACGTGATATGTGTGGAAAAGGGAAAATGAGAGCTGCTACTGTATGATCCTTTCCTCATGTCTTCATTCAATTATGAACTCTTGCGACCCGCTTTATATATACGCCATGTGTGCGGCCCGTCTGTATCATGTATATCCAGTACAATAATATTATATAGAATAATGTATGAATTAGCTAGAGCCCTCTGAGAATTTTTTGGAAGTGGAATAGCCTACCTGGGGACTTGGGGAGATAGCTGAGTAGCCACTGGGACTAAACAACTTGGAAATTTTGTGTCGAGTTCATTTTTTTGGGTAAGGAACTATAAAAAATCATCGGAAGGGATGACCCAGTTGATAAATATGACAACTAAGCCATGCTATCTACTCAAACAACCTTAAGATTCTTGGAGAAGCCACCATGTAGTCGTATACTATATTGCCCAAAATCGAGGAACATAAATGAGGTACACACCAAGTTTCTCTCTCGGCTTGATAATATTTTGGCATTCCCCAGTCCCAGTGAGTGATGCATCGGAGATGTTTCCCTGTGGGTGAGTCGGCCGAAATCGACATAGGCTTCTGGGAAATAGCTGAAGCTGATCTTCTTTCACTGAAGGTATTTCATCCTCACCGTCCTTCTGTTCGATGACATTTAATTACATGTGTTCTCCATACCGGGCTTTACTTCCGATAATGTGTGGGCCCTCTTCTCTTGCTCCATGTATAGACCAGATTGTGACTGGATTCGATTGAAGCTGCATCGATATAAATTTATGGTCAGTAGAAATTGTAATGTATAGGTATAAAGCGGATACGTACGGCGACAACATTAATGACTCGAAAAGTTGTATGGACTGTTAATTTGACCTCGATTGCCTATCAAGCGGTCATTCTCAATGCCGTTCTATTTCTGGGATCTATTGCGAGGTTTCTCTGGATTTCGATTCACAACGCCCGACGCAGACCACTTGAAGCTGTTTATTGCGGACGTGATCAATTCCCCTTTCTGGCTGTCCATCGATGCATTCCGGTATAGAACGGATACAGTGGGTTTCCGGGAAGTGTGTAATCTCCGAGTCTGAAAGCTTGAACATCGAAAAGCTCACGGCTTATTCGATAACCACGGCATATGAAGGCGTTTGTGCTTTATACAAGACCTTACGCTCCTCTATCGCTGTGCTCCTCCGTGCTCCTTCGAGATAACTCTTTGTGAAGTGTTTAATAGAGGTACTCTTTCTCATAAAGCCACAGAAATGTAGTCACAATATATATGTACCGTAGTACAGGTCGATTCTCATACTCACTAATTGATAGCTCATTCTACGTCGCAGTAGGAACATTGACTACTCGTACGCCGTTCGATATTCGAAAACCTGGCATTCGAACGGAGTAGCTCACTTAAATTCCAACTTTACACCAACCCTGAAGCTGAAGTAGGCACTTGGCAAGCCGCACCTCTCCATTCTCCAGAACTCGTTCCGAGCACGATCACCGGGACTACGATTTAAAATCGGGTACCTCGATGGAGGATAAGGACATGCCTCCTACACCCGCTGATGATATATTACACAGAACATGATAGTGATACAACAACAAATGTGAAGTCTCTAGGAATAAACCAGTATACTCTGTGACATGTGAACAGCGACGAAATCAACGAGGATGTAATGTTCGAGGAATGATTGTGTCCGGCGCGCTACCCATTATTGAAAGTTTCGAACACGCTCATGGGGTTCTTGCCACGGAACTCCCAGAACTTTAAAAATTTCTTGCTCGGTTTCCGACGCAAGTATCGTTCCTGAGGGCAGATTAAGTAGGAAAGTACGGACGGATCTCATCGATGAATAATAGGAGACTAACCTTTGTCCAATTTCTCACTCCTCTTACTAGGGTTACGAATTACATCTTTCCATAATCCTCTCTGATTTAGAGAATATCCCATCTTGTTTGCCTTGAGGCGCATTGAACGATTAAACTAACACATGTTCTCAATGATTTGTTGGGCAGTGCGAGCTAGAAGACAAACATACCAGATCATCTCCCTGAAAGATGTTATAGTTTTGTCAGTCACCGTCACCGAAGAGGTGAAGTAAGTCGTCTCACTGTGTAATACAACAAGGCCGCGCCTCGGGACTTCCAGGTAGTGGTCAAGAAATCAATTCTTCGGCGGCGAGCACCCTCAACCCCAGGAATATGGCATAACCCACGATAACAAGTTTCTAAATCATCTTCATCCGGAGCGGCGAGGTCCTCTGTGAGAATATCTGCATTATGAAGCCTTTTGAGAAGACGCCGAAGAACACCTAATATGCGGATGACATGTCGATGAATACAACGGATAAAGCTAAAAAAAACCTCGTGCAAACCTTCGTGAGTCTTGCCGTCAGCATCGTTCCTTGTTATAAGAATATCAATATCTCCACAATCAGCTTTCCCTCTGATATCATCAGTAAAGCGTAGACACGGAAACATCTAGACAAGGTGACTGACCTCCTGTAGCTTCCCATGATCTCGACAAATAAGTTACGGTCAATAGAGAGAGCTGGTGGGTTCGGAAGTTAGTACCGAGTCCCAGTAAAAATGACCAGACTTACCAATAGGTTTAATGTGTTCGAAAATTGTTTGGGCCTC
The DNA here is from genome assembly GCA_004369135.1 of Dendrothele bispora CBS 962.96. NCBI lineage: Eukaryota > Fungi > Basidiomycota > Agaricomycetes > Agaricales > Dendrothele > Dendrothele bispora. Next base: position 117,819 of record ML179229.1, on the reverse strand, counting down.
CGTGCGCGGCATACGAGAGTTAATATCTGTACAAAAAAAATCCAAATGCGAACAGTGACACGGTCAACACGGAACGCAGCACAGTTGTGGAGTACATACCGTCGTAGTACCGAAGACCTATTTCTTGCACAGGGGACAACTTAATCCCAAGCTTACCGGCCTTGAGGTCTTCAAGAGTACGGGCTCCATTATTGTACCACCTAGTGGCAGTGCTATTGCCTACCGTGGGCATTCAATAAGCATGGAGGAAGTAAGTAATAGGAGTGCAAATGATTTACCAACTCCATAGATGCCAGTGAAAAGACGCTGAACGTGTACGCCATCGCTCGACAATTCATGTTGAAGGCGGCGGAGTTCGCCAGTTTGAATGATCTCTTCGATCTGTACAGTTCATGTCCGTCAGTCCAGAAATACGACAGGAGAAATGAATGGTTTGTGTCACTTTTTCTGCTGTCTTGTGCCCTACCCCTGGAAGAGCAACTGCATCTTGGTACGACTTAATGCGGTAAGGACAGCTTCGAAGAGTACGTATCGCTATTGGAAGATATCTATGAACAAAACAATAAGGCAAAAACTGATTTGTCGATACCTTTGGTATAGCTGTACGCACGCCAGCCGTCATCGGTGGTTGGTCTTGCTTTATGAATTTGCATGAGTTCTTCCAGCTGTTAAAGCGAAAGCGAATTGAGTATGAGCCTGAGAGCGTTTCATGAAGTGCGTCCTCACTTTGCCAATAATGTCTTGGTTCGGACAGGTGCTCTGCTGATTCTCCTTACTGTCGCAAGCCCAGCCCTGTGAAAAGGTGAACTAGAAGCCTGAAGCTGAATAGCAAGGTACGCACCCTCTTAACAAGAGCGGGGGCCATAGGTGCAGGCTCCTCATCATCAGTTTCCGAGTTTGTGTCAGAGGTATTAGTTTCGTCGTCTTCTTTGTCCCACCGCTATAATCCAAGAGCATCAGTTTCAATGTCCGTCAGAAATAGAAAGTGTATACCCACGCTCTGACGCTCGTCACATTCGGCTTTGGCTTGGGCATAGAACTCTGCCAAAGGATCTTCATCAAGTGCAGGTGTTCGGCTGACCGGTTGGGGATAGAAGTCCAGAGGGACTCTGGAAGATGACGCGACCTGTAAACTGCTCTTCTGCCGTTGTGGAAGAGGCGCAATGAGTCGCGGGTTCGTCACATTGACATCGGCCTTGCCGTCAAGCGCAGCGTTAATGTCGATAGAAAAGTCTCTGTGAAGCAAGCCAAAATTGCCATTATATGGAATTTGGACCATTATGAGCTAGAGAAAACATACGAGATATGACTGAATTCCGCTAGAGACTTGTCTTGCTTCACTCGCTTTCTAGGTTTGTCATTCGGGTCAACCCCCGCCTCGATTCGTTGGGAAAATCTCGCGAAATCCCAGTAATTGCCCATCTTGACTTCCAATTTCTCCAATGACCGGCCTTCATTTAGTACCTGGTGGTTCAGCCAATTTGTTAAGGGATCTTGAATCCATTGCCAGGTGAGGGTTGGTATATGATGCGGAATATCGGCAAGCTTCCGGAAGCCAATAGCACGTAGGAAAGATCTTTCCTGGGCGTTGATGCCAGTCTCTACGATGATTTGGGTCACTGAAGAATCGTACTTGGCAACCAAGTCGGCTCCATGCTTAACCATCTGAAAAGCCACCATAAGCTTCGTGTACCATTCGAAAAAAATTGAAAAAAGGTCTTACGAGGTCCATTTTCCCAATTGTTGACTCAGAGGCAACGGTCATATTGCCAGGGAAGTAAAAAAATTTTAGCCCTTGTAAGAACTGCGCGTACGCCGGCACCTGTGCACGAAGTTTATCTGCCTTTTCCATGACCATTTCCACATACTCCTGAGTGGTTGGCCTCTTGCCGTTCTTGTTCAGCGGGAGCTGCTTCTTCTTTGTTTTTGTCCTCGTGGCAGTGGTCTTGCTACTTGCTTTCGCAACAGCTTTCCCTTTGCCCGAGGTCACGGGCGGAACAAGGGAGGTCTCTGCCCGGGCCGATGAAAATGAAACGATAGAGGACTGATCGGTATCCCGACTTTTCTCGTTCACGGCCGTATCGAGCTTTCGAACTTTGGGACGAGACTTTTTGGCAGAATGCTGGCGCGCAGCTGAGCGGTCGGATCGTCCGGCATGGTGAGCCATCACCGCGTCCCGGACGCTATCCAGAAGAGTTGAGGCGGCTTTTACGGGGCCAGAGGAATGTGAAGCAGAAGGCACGAATGCACTAGGATTTTCAATCGGCGATGACGGTGCCACTACCGAAGAGTTGTCGTCATACACAGTAGCATTCGTGAAATTCTCGTTGGCCACGTCGAGAAGGGTATCTTGAACAACTTTGCTTAAAGAAGCTGGTTTACCGTTTCTATTTCCTCCTATCGGTAAGGACATCTGATAAGCAGAATCCGACGCGGGTGTATTGGCCGAGTTGCTTTGTGAATTTGAGAGGAGCGCTTCTTTCAACGTATCGCCTTCGGTCTGGTGCTTGCGGGGAGGAGTGTGCCTAGAGGCAGCACCACGGACAGGTGAAGATACAGGACTAGTCGGCGGGCCCTCGGACACAATAACAGAGCTAGGAAGATGATGAGAAGTCGCACCACATAGTAATAGGGGTTCATACCTCGCCAAGTTATGGGAGTCGCTGGCGTTTGCTGGTGTTCCTGCGCGTCTATTTCGTTTCGCTTTTGGAGATTGCCCTGTTTCATTGGGACTCGATTTGCGTTTTCGGGGACTATAGTTAGCAAGGGGTTCAGCCAGGATCAGGAGAGATAACGGCAGAAGTACACGAGCCTGGTTCTCCGGGTCGATGTTTCCTGGAGCTCTTTACCAGAGTCGAGCCCCACGCGGTCGTTTGAGGGGTCTGTTAGCATACTCCGAAACGCTCTAGTCCCATCTGAGCCATTAATGACCGTATACTGTTCGTCGTCTGTGGGTTCGTTTCGCGACCTGTTTCAGGATGAAATGATAAATTATGCAAATTCATTTTTGAAAAGATGAGTTGGAGCTCACTTATGTTGACCCGGTAGCCTTCGTGCATAATAATCATCCATATCATCGTCCGACACGTTCATACGCTTTTCTTGTTCACGGAAAAACATCTTCGCTGCAGTCTGGGATCTACCCATATTAATAGTACAATATGTACAGTTGGTGGACAAGGGAGTCACAGTTCGAAGGAAGTGGGTGTGAAAGACAGAGTCACACTATGTCTGAGCGAGTCAAATGAAAAAAATGACGCGTTGTGTTAGTTTGTTTACCGCCATCACGCACATGTCACGCATAATGTGACTATCACGTGCTTCTGCCAGCCACAATGTGTCCATGGTCAACGGTTTGCCTCGAGGGCCATTCCATGCATTTTGACATTCTCCGTAAAGATACGGACATCTCCGTCAGAACCGCGAACCTTTGAGCCTACACATTTCGGCTACCTAAATCACTACTTCGTCGAGCACACATATTATTGCTACCATACCCCTATTCTGGTCGTCTGCTCCGGCGCCAGACCCCGAGGTTATTAGTTCCCGGAGATGAAAATAATTCACCTGAGCTCCTCTTGGATCCCAAAGAGCTTTCACAACACTGGGGCTGTTCTTTTCCGTGCAGTGCTGGATATTGGAGGCTTCTCCCATTTTCTCATGAAGTAGAGCTCAACCTCCCGCTGAACTACAGCACGATCGGGTTTGATCATTTCGGTAATTGATCCACTTGAGAATTGTCTTCATTTCTGCTTTTCATTTCACCCGCATGGATTTTTTTCCCTTAGGATAAAAAGGATGCTTGTTGAAGAGCCCAACTTGAACCAGCCAAACTCGAGCTCCCAAGTTCAGGTTGTAGTCTATTTCCTTTGCTCTTTCAAGATGTCTACCAACGGTGTAAACGGGACAAACGCGTCTAATCAGACTCCTCACGATAACGAGGATCCATACATAGACATCGATGACCCCCAACTCGAAACCTACTTTACTGAACGTGACGGAAGACGTTACCACGCTGGAACTTCTCCTTATCCCCTTCCTCTAGATGCCCGTGAAGTACAGGTAAGGTTTGATTTCTATTCACTTAGTGCAAATTCTGAATCAACTTTTATTTTCGGCAGAGGTTCGTTACGGAACACAACATCATACGCGATGTCTTGGATCAAAATTTGTACATCAGACCTGACGATGTGCGGCGAGTTCTTGAAGATGGAACTGAGAAGCAGGTCGTAGACCTAGCCACGGGGAATGGAAAATGGTAAGCATTTTTAAATCACGCTACAAAACAAATGTAATTTAAGTGCCTAAAGGATGAGAGACCTGGCCGAGCAATTTCCTCACGTCCAATTCCACGGTCTCGACATCGGTAGGTCGTTGGATTTCTAATACTTCTGCATTTTCTTATCTCTTGCGCAGTGCCCCTTTCCCCGCGTCAGTATCCACACAACGTGTTTTTCGAGCTCGACGACATCGGGAATCGTGGAACAAGGAATGATGCGACAGTTGATATTGTTCATGTTCGGTCTGCATTCATGACAGTAAGTTCCGAAATGTTCGTAGGAGTATTCAAAAACAGACAGTAAACACTGTTTCCTTAGACTTCAGACTACCGCGGAATTATTCAAGAAGCCGCACGTATCCTAAAACCAGGAGGATTATTTTTGGCCACGGAGTGGCATCAAAGTATCTATGTCCAACCAGGCCTGCATATCCCCGACATGCAGGCCTACGTCCCGAACCTCTGTCGGTTCTACGAAACCTTACACAACGCACTACGCAGTCGTAATATTGATGCTACTGTACCGGCCATACTCCCAGACTTAATTAACGGGTTCCCTGATTTGTTCAACACACCAGTTCACGCCGAGGGCCACTTCGTACCAATCGGGACCTGGTCAACAAGAGAGATTGGTCGGGATATAGGAGTTCGAATGCGCGGAGTTGTAACGAGGTACATGGAGTCGGTCAGGCACTTATTGGTTGGTCAACTTCCGGAAGACGACGTAGACGCGATGATTGCGGGGTGTGAGCAGGAAATGGCAAGGGAAGGTTCTGGTCTTAGCCTAGTTTTCAAGGCTGTCTGTGCTGTCAGGTCTGAATGAACGATTGAATAATAATAGACACTGTAGATATCCAAGTTTCGCATACAGACAGTGAGTTCGTATGTAGGTAATGTGTATAAGCTTTGCAATGGCAAGCTTTGCAGGGCTTTGGACCGGTCCATGGACCTCCTTCCGGACTTTGAATTTCCTGGACCGGACGAAGCCGGGGACAGTATCCAATTCCGAACCTCTAAACCTCGAATTATTTCTCTTCTCGATGCTCGCAGCGAGGGCTTCGTCCCGTAATGTACAGTGCATTGCGCGCTCTTTTGCCACCGTTGTCGATAACGCGGGCGTGAAAGTCGCGGCGATAGACTCTAACCAACCCACGACGTCCGTCACATTCCTGGTGAAAGCTGGCAGTCGGTACGAGCCCAAAGCCGGTGTTGCTCATGGTTTAAAAAACTTTGCATTCAAGGTGTGTTTACTTTCTCCTTCTCTATGCCATTTTGGCTTACTTTTTCGTGGTAGAGTACTGCCAAACGTTCGGCTCTTGGAACTGTACGCGAAAGTGAGCTGTATGGCGGTCTTTTGTCCGCAAACTTGTCCAGGGAGCACCTCGCTCTGACCGCGGAGTTCTTACGAGGAGATGAGTGAGTCGTGTGGGTTTTCGTTGTGTTTTACACACTTAGACCTCATGTCATAGGCACTATTTTGTCGACGTTCTTTCCTCTTTCCTTACTTCCGGCAAGTTCACTCGCCACGAATTTGAGGAGTATGTTACACCAGTCATGCAGAGTGAAATTGAGTTGAGCAATGCTGACCCCGCATTGCACGCTATTGAACTGGCCCACGCTCTTGCGTTCCGCAACGGTCTCGGCTCATCCCTCTACGCTACTCCCCACTCCCATCTCACTGCCGAAGACATCAAAGCCTTTGCCAAGTCAGCCTTCACAACAGGCAACATTGCTGTTCTCGGCACTGGTATCGACCAAGACTCGCTCAGCAAGTTGGTTGAACAGTCCTTGAGCAAAATCTCCACATCTTCTGCTTTGACCTCGACTCCTTCGTCGTATTTCGGTGGTGAGACGCGTATCCAGGGACACAGTGGCCCTCAAACAGTCTTCATTGGCTTTGGCTCTGCTGGTGCTCCTACTCCTGAGCTTGCCGCTATTTCCGCCCATCTCTCCACGACTCCTTCAGTAAAGTGGTCCAAGGGTCTGTCCCCCATTGCTACTGCTATTCCTGAGGGCACTTCAGTCCAAACCGTGTATCTTCCTTACTCGGATGCATCTCTCTTTGGTCTTTTGGTCCAAGGTCCTACTGGCGCCTCTGTCAGGGAGGCTGGTAAAGCTGCCGTCACCGCTTTGAAGTCTGCTACGAGCCTGAAGGGTGACGATTTGAAGAAGGCGATTGCAAAGGCCAAGTTTGCGTCTGCGTCTGCTACCGAAAGCCGGGATGGTTTTGTCGCCTTGCTGGGCTCGAAGGTGCGTGTTTTAGCTGGTTATTCTTGAAAACGAGTGTCTGAGTATTACCGCAGGTTTTGGCTGGCTCTGCTTCCACTTTGGATGCCACCCTTTCATCACTTGACAAGGTGTCTGAGAGCACTGTCTCCAAGGTTCGTGTTTATTCTTGCCGCCCTTGAAAATTGCCGACCGTCTTGTTGTCTTTTCTACAGGCTGCTTCAGCTCTTGTTGGTGCAAAACCCACCTTCATCGCTGTCGGTGATGTATCCTCCCTTCCTTACGCTGATGAGCTGGGACTGTGAACGTGAAATATAGGTTTTTATAGATGTCTAGTTTACGTTCCCTCGTGCCAAAATAATAATCTCTTTTGGTGATTTACTCTAATAAGACTTTGGAGCTAAAATGCAACGGTTTTCAGGGCTATCGTGACAGTTAAGAAGACAGTGCATTTCCCCATAGCCAGGCACAATGAACCTCTCATACGTTCGAAACCTTGGATAAGCACGACGGTTCGGAATGTCTTTACCCAGGGTTTACAAGGTACGGTTTGCATGCAAAAGTCTGGACATCGACGCAGAAAGCCGTTTGCCGTGAGAATTTCGCGACTTTGTTTTGCAGGTTCTCATTCTTAGTTGTAATCCCCACGTCGTTCGTCAGAGCTGAGAAGTTTTGGTGGATGGAAATTGCAATAGAGTAGGTGTATTCAGCATTACTCGTGAGCTATCTCACCTTGTTTCGCTGATGTCATTTTTGTTATAGGACCGAATATGAGCTAATGCGTCATTTAATATATCGAGCCCTTTCTCAACCTTCGCAAATGATATCGCTCTTATAATTGTACCCTCGATGGACCCAAGAGGACGCCATCACAGAACATTTCATCAAGCCACGCGGCAGGCACTACTTATCTGTGAACATTGGATTTTCTGGACAGAATCCCTACGAGATACAGCCTTGATCTTCAATTCAAAACCCTCCCGAATGGTCGAGCTATTTGGACTTTTTTGCATGGTGTTGAGCTGACACTTGATGGCCTTCGAGTCTGGCATCAGACTAAGCTATTCGCGTCCGTGATGTAGCGCTGGTAGCGGAGAATGCAGATAGAGTTTGTGCTCGCCATCTTAGGTTGTCACGAGGGTCAGGACAAGTGACCTGACAGCGCGGTGAGTTTAATGATCAGCTTGTGGAAGGGTGCTGAAGCTGAGCACTTCGAAGATCGTTTAATGTTGTTGCCAGAGAAATATTACGTACGGGTCGTACTGCTCAGGCCCATGAAGCCGGATAATTACTTCTGGGATTGACCTGGTGCCTTACCCGCCATTTCGCAAGTCGCTTTAGGTACATACACGCTCACTTGCTCGTTCTCGTCGGCTCCTATGGTCAAACTAAATTCGTGATATCACTATAGACCGATATACTCTACTTTTGGGCAATGCTTTCTCGTTGCTAATATGTTTTTGACCCTTGTTAATTTGGGGCCTGTCAGATCTTTTCCTTCGCTGCGCACGCAACTTGATTCATCAGTAATGGCTATTTCTCAGGTTCTAGTCGTGTTCCGTACCTGTGGTTCATCATGCTTGCTTGAACTATGTGGCAACTCATATTCGTATTTCTCGACTGATCAAGGACCTCCTTGTGATCCGGTTCTTCATGCTGGGCACTAGCTCTCCTGAGCTGAGCCATCCTCTTCACGTGGGAAGACCTCTGTGCCAGGTTCCGTCCTCAGTGGTCTCATGCTTGCCGGGCACGAGGCGAAGTCTCGGATTTCACACCCGCATTACCAGATCATACTCTATAGATCATACCATATCACACCTCTAAATCAAAGCATTTTTTCCCTGGCTACTAGCAACGAGACGTCATAACAAGCTATAACTGGCTCCTTTGTATCACGAGCAACCAAGGCTTCTCGCGTATCATCCGCATAGTAATGTTTGCCAATAGATTCCCCCGAACAGTCCATCTGGGTCTTTGTTATGCTCATTTAATGGATTACCGCATGCGGAGAAAGCAATCTCGCTCCACCTATTTAACCAAAGGACCTGCAGAACACCCAGTCAAATCACCTTTTCACGTTATCGACCATGCCTGGACCATTGGTGACGATCAACAAGCACACGACCTCTTCCAACCCAAGACCTCACATTCTTTATACGGTACAAGTCACTCGTAATGGCAAACACAGCGTTGTAGACAGGCGTTACTCGGAGGTTTGTCTCTTCGTCACCGTCTAGAGTGACCATGCTGACACCCAGTCCCCGCAGTTCGTCGCTCTGCACGATTCTCTCGGAGTTAAAGACGTGTCTTTACCGCCCAAACGCATTCTCGTCACGTCTTTCGTTCCCTCTGCATGGCTTGACGACACTCTCATCACTGAGCGCAAAGCAGGCTTGGCCGACTATCTCACAAAGGTACTGCAACATCCCGACTACCAAGATAGCCAAGCTCTTCAGAACTTCCTCGCTCCCGGAAAAACTTCGCAGCCTCAGAAGTTCGACGCAGAGGATGCCGTGCCATCTACTTTGTCAAGGAAGGCCGCACTAGACCTTCTTAGGGTACAATCTGGCGAAGTGCATGAACAGGCAACTCTTATCGCCGCTGCCTACTATCCTGGTGAGCATTCCTATGCACCGCATGGACTTAACTGTATCTTTTGAATTGACATCATCATCGAGATTGGAGCGCTGGGAGTAATCCACCTGAAAACTTGAACTTCTCCAAGTTTGACATTCTCTTCTTCGGTACGGCTGGCTTTCACTAGTTTCCGCGAGTATTGATAGATCATTGACGGGTACCCCAAAAAAGCATTCGCCACACCTAGCGCGTCAGCTGGTTTGAATTGGGATTCTGGAAGTCAAAGCATACTGCAGAGACTTGTCTCTAGTGCTAGGAACAGTGGGAAGGGTACCAGGATTGTTCTTTCTGTCGGTGAGTGCTCTATGGTGATAGTCAACCGTCGTATTTCTCACTCATTCCTACAAACCAGGTGGATGGGGTGGAAGCACTAATTTCTCTAGTGCTGTGAGTAGCGCTTCGAACAGGTCGACGTTTGTAAACGCTCTCGTTGGTGCAGTCAACCAGTTCGGATTGGATGGTGATTATCTTGGCTTGTCATAATCTCGACACCTGTATCATTAAGCTGACCCGTCGTTATTTTAGGCATTGATATCGACTGGGTACTCTTTTTGATCATCAAACTCATCATACTCGTACTTATCTCCCTGATATCTAGGAATACCCCAACTCCGTTGGGGCAGGCAACCCTCATTCCCCCTCAGATGCCGCCAATCTTCTTACTTTCCTGACTTCTCTCCGATCTGCCTTAGGTCAGTTCGTCCGCTGTGACTCGGTGAACATCTACTCATCGTATTCTAGGCTCCTCAAGGATCATTTCTGCTGCTGTCCCTCATCTACCTTGGCTCGGTTCTAATGGTCAACCGTTGACGAACATCTCTGCGTACGCCGCCCAAATGACATACATCAACATCATGTACGTATCGTTGTCCGAGTAGCCCAAGTACAATGCTGGATTATCCTTCACAGGAACTATGATGTATGGGGAGCGTCTTCCAATCCTGGACCCAATGCTCCACTAGGTGAAGAACATTTCTTTCTTCGCCCCCCTTTTTTCAATACTCAATAAGCAAATCTCAGGCAATCTCTGTGGAACATCTTCCCAACCAACTGCCAGTGCTCAAGCCGCTTTGAGTCAATGGACTGCCGCCGGCGCCCCTGCCTCCAAGCTGCTCCTCGGTCTTCCTCTTTACGGTTACGTCTCGAACAGCACCAAGACCAAATTGACAGGCAGTTTCGCCCCTTCGAACGATATGGTCCTTATCCAGAAGGAAGATTCTCAAGGAAAGAACTTTTTGAACGGAGCGCATCCTAGAGAACAAACTGTTCAACAGCAAGCTGCGAACGCGGATCTTAGGAGCTGGTACGGACAGCAAATTCCATTCAACTCTATCGTCGCTTCTGGTGCGTTGGTGAAGAAGTCTGATGGGACTTATGGTCAAGGTGGAGGGTTCACTATGGGTGCGTGACCTTTCTCTTTTTCTGCCTTTCTTCGCTTTGAACCTTGTTCTAACCGTCTCTATTAGCTTGGGATGATTGCAGTGACACGCCGGTAAAACTACATGAGATGTTTTCTTTAATCTATTAGTGGGCTCATTTCGGTTTTCTTAGTTCCTCTTCAACACGGCTCAGTCCACCGTGGTGACATACGACGACACGTTCTCCCTCGGCGACAAAGCCACTTTTGCTCGTCAAAACGGAATGGCAGGCTGTTTCACTTGGTCTCTAGATCAGGTCTGTCTGCTCCCACTTAATTGTAACCGCTTCGTCTTCCAAAGTATACTGAATCTGTTATGCACTCCCTTCCCTCTAGGACGATGGTGTGACCTTGCAAAACGTCATCAGGTCTTCCTTGGGCAAGTAGATGCGATGTTGTTCGTCTGCCGTACAACCGACTCGTAAATACTTTTTTTGGACGATTTTGCACCACTTGGCATACACTTACTGCGCACACGACATCTTTCTTTTTTTGTTCTGTTTTCTTGAAATCGGGACTTGAACTAGTCTATCTCTATACTTACGACCGATCCAACGAATAGCAATGACCTTTTACGAGTTACTTAGCTGTATCCTGTATATAAAGATTGACCTTTAGTTTCGTAGTTAGCGTAATCAAATAGGAGTATTCGAGAGATGTGCACAAAATCTGTATATAACAGCTCACGGCGAGTTCTGACAAACGAGAACTTTCGAGAAAAAGTTTGTGCACTGGATAAGGTTAAACAGGATTTCTCGCTTTGTCCGACGTTAGTAATTTTAAAGTTTGAACGTGTATCGAAGGTGTCAAAGTTATGTATGCATAGAGAACCCGCAGAAGACAAGGTTCTGCCATCGTTGCTATACAAAGATCCTAGGAGGTATCTTGAGATGAAGTGCTCCTGTTTGTCCTTGAGTCCTCACGATGATGATTGCTGTTTTGAGTTAGTAGACTCTTTAAGTGAAGTACAACACCGTTTTTAAAAAGAAAAGGTTGTACGGCAATAAGTGTTCTAACTGACGGAAACCGGTCATAGTGGGACAGTGAAAAAGGAGTTGCTAGTGTCGACGATCCCCAAATTTAATTCAGAAGTAACAAGGTGCAATATCTAACGACGCGCGCCAGACCTACAGCTGTAGGCTATCCAGAGGTGGTCCGAGACACTGATTTGTAGCGTGTCCAACTTCGGGTTGGGTATAGGCACGATATCATAATCGTAGTGAGAAACATAAGAATGGGAATGGAAGATACTCGCGTTGGACTGTGGAAACATCTCATGTTCATGTCTACACATAGAGTGGAGGGTTAGGGCTAGTGAAGACAGGCTAGGAAGATAGGAACGAGTGTTCCAGCTAAACTGTCTGGAGGTGAGGGGCTCAGAGAGAAAGAGGATGGGACTCCGAAGTGTTGACGCTAGGACTGTACTGACGTTGAGATTCACGCTTGCAGGGAGTCCCGGAACTGCCGAGTCCGCTTCAGTCCGCGTCACAGTCCCTCGAGTCTGCTTGCGTTCAGGTTCGGGGTGAGACGTCTTGGGCTTAGTTCTATTTCTCGAGATTTCGAGCTGAGCCGTGAATTATATCATGTCGGTCGTGTCCCACTTCGTATGAGAGAAGTTGTGCCTGAGACAATGACAGGGCAGGGAATACCCGCGTGTTGGGGACTGGTGAAAAGGCCGTGATGATAGTAGAGAGACAGACGTCAAAAGAGAGACCTTCTGCCCACATCGGTGATCTAGCATGAACTGAAAAAAGCTGAAAATATCAGAATATGTCCGTCGTCATAAAGGAATTGCCCCATGATCACCGTGAGACACATGGACATCTGATATCATTCTTCTCCGTCCTACTCTGACCTTACCCTCCTTCATTCACCATTTGCTTCAGACAGCATACGAGATGGACCAGATCCGACGCGGACCAGAAACCCCAACCATTGGCCGTAAACAGCGTAATGACAACCGGGACATCACCGATAGCTACAACACCACAAATACCGACAATAATAAGTCTCACAACTCTCACCGCACAGACAATAACAACTCTCACAACTCTTACCACACCAATAATTACTTTGGGGATCACTCCATTAACCCCAATCCTCCACAGTCTCCATTTTCACCTCCAAGAGAGGAGCACTTGAAAGCTCACGAACTCTATGCTCGCATGCTCTGCCCAAAAGGCCATGGTTACCCACTATGGACGCCGGAGCTTGACGAGGAAACACTTGAACACCACAAAGATGGAATAGAAGTGGGAGATGTTGGTTTCATTACCCAGGATGGCGGTTTCGAGTTCTTGTTCAATATTACTTTACCCGGAGACCATGATATTCACAAACGGCGAGGGGTACCTAGAAACTTCGAGCCTCTCAAATTGGACGATAAAGCGGGCTATTCGACTAGGAAGAACCAGATCCCAAGAGAGGGATGCGTTCATAGCAGAGGTAGTGTTTTCAATGTTCGGACTAGGTATCTGTTCGGTTATGAAGTTCTCACGTCATAGCTGACTACTGACCGTTGGTTTTTTAGTAACTCACTCATTGATGCGAATATATTTCAACTTCGGTCCCGTCACTCAGAAGGTGCAGCACTATTTCTTCCCCAAGGTGCTTCCCGGACAGATTATAGAAAGACCAGCTCTCTGCACGCCTACGCTGCAGCTCATGCAGAGACCTGGTACCATTACTTCCTTGAGCAGGGCTACTCTGACATACAGAACGGCTCCCTATACATCATTTCAGGCTTCCTCAAAACTGCTTGTTATTATGCTGTAGTGTTCTATGAGGAGTCTCCAGCTGATTCCAGCAGGCTTCGATTGACTATAACATCCATGCCTGATGGAGGCTTCCAGAAGGGTTTCATATCTGCAGACGAACGACACTCAGAACCTGGACATTTATCCCAAAATTTGGCAGTCTTTATACGTGGTTGGAAAATCATGTTAAGGCCTAAAAGCTGGTGGACCCACATGTCATCGGGAATTCTGCGCTGGCATTATGGTGACAATTATCACCATACAACTGAGTCAGAGCTTCTTGAAATCTCTGGTGATAATGTTGACTTGGAGAGAGTGATGAGTAGACCTACTAGGCTTGATCTCCCTCTCAACCATAACACTTCTTCGCAAGGAGAAAATCCCAGAAGAGGACAAGGAGCAAATAAAACTCAGGGAGAAAATCAATTAGGAGAAAGGGGCCAGGGTAGCTCAATCAGCTTTGCACCAGATGAAATGTTGTCTGGGATAGATCCACTGGGCTCAGAGAGAAAGAGGATGGGACTCAGAAGTGTTGACGCTAGGACTGATGTTGAGATTCACGCTTGCAGGGAGTCCCGGAACTGCCGAGTCCGCCTCAGTCCGCGTCACACTCCGAGTCTCCTTGCGTTCGGTACGGGGTGAGATGTCTTGGGCTTGGGTTCTAATTCTATCTCTCGAGATTTCGAGCTGAGTCGTGGATTATATCATGCCGGTACCGGTCGTGTCCCACTTCATATGAGAGAAATTGTGCCTGAGGCAATGAGGGCAGGGACTCGGAATACCCGCGTTCTGGAGATTGGGGACTGGTGAAAAGGCCGTGATGATAGTGTATAACGTTGGGTAGATGGACAGAGAGACAGACGTCAAAAGAGAGACCTTCTGCCCACATCGGCGATCTAGCATGAACTAAAAAAAGATCAGGGTATGTCCGTCGCCATAAACATGTCAAAAAAAAAGGAATTGCCCCATGATCACCGAGAGACACATGTGCATCTGATATCGTTCTCCTCTGACCTCCTCTGACCTTCATTCACCGTTTTGCTTCAGACAGCATACGATGGACCAGATCCGACACGGACCAGAACTCCCAACCGTTGGTCATAAACAGCATAATGACAACCGGGAGGAGGAGGAGGAGGAATCTATTAACCGGACTTGTCACAAAATCTGGACGCCGGGTCCGGGAAGCATCCCGATGGCAGCTAAGTACATCATCGTTCCCGGGACCACCCATCCCCTGCACAGACGAGCTTCCCAGCCCTGACTCTGGGGTAGATCTGCCGGAAATGAGTGGCCGCAACGGACACAGGAAAAGAATTAACTACTCGTCACACTACATACTACAAATACAGAATAGGACACTATCTAACGTCTATACCCTGGTGGGACATTTAATGGGGTAGCATCGTATATTTTGAGAACTTCATATATGTATTTTGCTGTCAATGCAAAAGCCGGCTTGAAAGAAATGATGTTACCTAGAAGGGCGGTAGCATCAGTTCTAGCAACATATTGGAGTGTATTCCCATGAAGGCTGTAATACGAGGTCATATATGCATCTCGTAGCCCGGCCAATGGGATGTGGGGACACTCCAGTAGTGCATGTTCCGGGTTTTCAACATCTGCTAAGCAAAAGCGACATAAACGTTCTTCAAAAGGAACGGATACCCTATGGTTGTCAGCCCAGCGTAGACGTTCAACAGCGAGTGGGTGATCACCGCATATTAGCTTTGTGAATGCTTTACGATGCCTTGGGTTGCGAATATCACCCAGGTATTGCCGCATGCACATTGCTTTGTGTCGATAACCAGTGCCCTCGTTGTTGGGTTCTTTTCTGTATTGTAGTAGGTATGTCTTTCGGAACGCGGTACCTATCTGTTCCTCAACCCAGTAGGGAAGTGATTTCTTCATCCTATCATGGAAGGCTACTGCTGCTTCAGCATCTAGTAGCTCATCAATGGAGGGAAGTGGCAACACTGAACGGGGCAGAGTTTGTTCCATAACATCCAAGAGATCTGTGAACCATGACATGGAGCCTTCACAATGTAGTTTAGCACTCTCTTTTATGGCTGCATACACATAAGTATCAGTTGGACGAAGTATGGCATAGATTAGGTAGCGGGTAGCGAGTTCAAGGCGACGAAATAGAATGGGAGCAATTCCTGTCTCCGAAAATAAAGCTGCAATAACAGAACTATTGGAGAGGCCAAGTAAACGGCGGAGGAAACTTATCTGAATATCGTGGAATTTTTTGGCTGAGGAGGGAGATGTATCTAGTACAACCTCACAGCCATAAATGAGATGTGGGTCCACGCAACCCATGTAAAGAATTCGTCCCTCATCAACCGGAAGGCAGCCAATCATGGACTCAAGGTGGAGAATGGCATGAGAAACAGAGATTGCTTTTTTCTCTTTTATGGTGTAGTGAGGTGCAATGACCCTGGAGAATGATGAGAAATTGCCACACTGAAAGGTCATACCTACATAGGTGTACTCAGAGGCAATAGATACACTTTCCATACCAAAGTAAAAAGATGGGACTTGTCGTGGTTTTGGACCGTGGAATCCAACCAGTGACTTGATGGAATTGATGATCATGAAGTTTCTACGACACCAATTATAAAACAGGGTCATTTTTCTTTGAAGTCCAGTAGGAGAGAGTGCCAGGAGCAATAAATCATCTGCCTGTTCCAAATGAGAAATGAGAATGCCAAACAGTTCAATGTCATCCTCAGTTTGTGGTATCCCAAAGTCTGCAAAGTAGAGGATCCATAGCAGAGGAGATAGGGTATCACCTGCTAGAATGCCCATTAGGGATTGAAATTCCTCGGAGACTGATTCACCGTGCCGTACTTTGTATTTCATAGAGCGGTAGATCATTCGGAGCCAGTCAAATATTCTTCCCCCTGCACCTTGACGCCAGAGTTTCAACCATAATGTGGCTCGGTGAACTGAGGGAAATGCATTTGATATATCAACGCTGGCAACCCATAGAGTTTTACCCATTGATTTAGCTTTCTCCATTGCCACACGTAGAATGAAGGCATTATTGTTAGTGCGAAAGCCTTTCCGGAATCCATTCTGTGAGGGTGGAATAAGATTCCGTGCAGAAGCCCAATTGAGAAGACGGATGAGAAATAGCAGTGTGATGAATTTGAGCATACAGCTCTCCAAGGCTATTGCACGATAGCCATTAGGGTCACCTCTAGGTTTGTTCTTTTTCAATATACCAACCAGGGTTGATACAATCAGAATTGCGGGCTTATCTGTTGTTCTCAGACATTCATTGATCAGTTGTGCCATAATTGAACTATCCATTTGACATATATCACGATAGTGTACACCATCAGGACCTGCAGCACTACGGCCTGGATGTAACTTCTCAGTTTGCACTTTGGTGTAGTTAATGTCATCTATTGTGATTGGAGAGTCAAAGAACTTCTCTTCTGTTGAGTCATAGGTATGATTGGGAATGGCATCACTAATCAGTTCATTGAGTTCAAACTGAAGCAGATCAAATGAGTCAGGGAGAGGGGAGGGAGGGTTCATACGTGGCTGGAAGGTATCTAATAGATCACTTGCAGAGACAGCAGATAGATCCTCTGCAGCAGCACCAGTATGTTTGCGGAAGAGATCCCAGAATGCTTTGGACGATTTTGAGGCGGCACGAAATTGAGCAAGGTTGTATTCTTTTTGACGGATGGATTTGCTTCGTCCATAATGTGTTGACTCGGAGGGGACAGTGCTTACGGTGTGATTGGATTCAGGTGATGGCCGAGGGAGGTCAGTAGTTAATTTGCTGCGGCCGTACTCGTTTGATGGGTGCAGAGGACTGGGGCAGGGAAGGACGGGAACAAACATGTCAACAGTGGTATTACGACCATTCTCAGCTAGTTCCTTTGCGGCTGTGACATGACCATTGATTGAATTTTCTGAGGGTATGAAAGATAGGTGAAGTGAAGCCTGACGGTCACGGATCCTACAAATTATGTTCTTGAATATGTCGCCATTTGCACAGGTCCAGTTTGTGGTTGCATTACGCATTACAAATGATGTTAGGGCCTGTGCGACATACTTGGAAGTGAAGATGATAGCGGAACGATCCAGTGGAAGTGACCTTAATGCACGCCAGACAGCATACACACTGGCACGGTGTTCACTAATATTTGGTCCAGGGACACGTAGTGCAAGATTGAAAGGTGACTGGGGGCCAAAGTAAAACATCACCAATAGCTACAACACCACAAATACCGACAATAATAAGTCTCACAACTCTCACCGCACAGACAATAATAACTCTCACAATTCTTACCACACCAACAATTACTTCGGGAATCACTCCATTAACCCTAATCCGCCGAGTCCGCAGTCTCCATTTTCACCTCCAAGACAGGAGTACTTGAAAGCTCATGAACTCTATGCTCGCATGCTCTGCCCAAAAGGCCATGGTTACCCACTCTGGACGCCGGAGCTTGATGAGGAAACACTTGAACACCACAAGGATGGAATAAAAGTGGGGGATGTTGGGTTCATTACTCAGGATGGCGGTTTCGAGTTCTTGTTCAATATTACGTTACCCGGAGACCATGATATTCACAAACGGCGAGGGGTACCTGGAAACTTTGAGCCTCTCATATTGGATGATAAAGCGGGCTATTCGACTAGGAAGAACCAGATCCCAAGAGAGGGATGCGTTCACAGCAGAGGTAGTGTTTTCAATGTTCGGGCTAGTAGGTATGTGCTCGGTTATGAAGTTCTCACGCCATAGCTGACTAGTGACCGTTGGTTTTTAGTAACGATGCGAATATATTTCAACTTCATTCCCGTCACTCAGAAGGTGCAGCACTCTTACTTCCCCAAGGTGCTTCTCAGACAGATTATAGAAAGAAAGGCTCTCTGCATGCCTTTGCTGCAGCTCATGCAGAGACCTGGTACCGTTACTTCCTTGAGCAGGGCTATTCTGACATACAGAACGGCTCCCTATACATCATTTCAGGCTTCCTCAAAACTGCTTGTTATTATGCTGCAGTGTTTTATGAGGAACCAGTTAATTCCAGCAGGCTTTGGTTGAGCATAACATCCATGCTTGATGGAGGCTTCCAGAAGGATTTAACATCTGCAGACCAACGACACTCAGAACCTGGACATTTATCCCAAAATTTGGCAGTCTTTATACATGGTTGGAAAATCATGTTAAGGCCTAAAAGCTGGTGGACTCACATGTCATCGGAAATTCTGCGCTGGCATTATGGTGACAATTGTCACCATACAACTGAGTCAGAGCTTCTTGAAATCTCTGGTGATAATGTTGACTTGGAGAGAGTGATGAGCAGACCTACTAGGCTTGATCTCCCTCCCAACCATAACACTTCTTCACAAGCAGAAAATCCCAGAAGAGGACAAGGAGCATTGAATGAAACTCAGGGAGAAAATCAATTAGGAGAAAGG
>ML179229.1:30116-98431 GCA_004369135.1 Dendrothele bispora CBS 962.96 | reverse complement strand
TGTTGACAAGCAATGATCAGCCCTATCATCCATCTGATACTATCAACAAGTATCTTCTCCAACAGGTAAGTTGGAGAATGAGTCATGGTCAATTTCTATACTGATATTTCTCAAGTCTCCAAACAGCCAAATTGCCATTACACATGATAGTGTGTGGTGCTCAGTTATGCATGAGGTAATGATTTCTTCTCACCATTTTCATGAAGGATCCTTTTTGATGAAGCCAAAAGGATGACTATGAGATGCCAGAGGAGAAAGAGCTCATACAGCGAATAACTAGAACTCATGTCATTGAATGCTTGGAGAATGGTATGAATTGAAATTATATATCTTACAATTATTTACTAAAAATCAACAAGGAGTTGTGGTCTTCAATCCCATCTTGGAAGCTTACACTTGTTCTTATAGCCTAGACAATGAATATCACAATAATCTTGAAGAGAAGATAGTAAGTTATGGGGTAATGGTCTCACTGCCATGTGTTTACTGAAATGTATGCAGGGCTCAGTGCAATCAGTCTTTGAAGACAATGCTCTTCAAGCTGCTATATATCCAGATGTAGTGAAGACTTCACTGGAGGCAGGAGCCTCAGATGTTAATGCTCAAGACAATGAACATAGCAATGCTCTTATTGTCAAGACTCTCTCAGAGGCAGAAGTAAATGTCAATACTCCAGTTGGCAGTGCACTCCAGGCAGCTTCATATATGAAAAATGAAGATCCATATATAGATGTCTTCAATGACCCATATATAGAGACAAATCAGACTCCTCATGATAACGAAGATCCATACATAGACATCAATGACCCCCAACTCGAAACCTACTTTACTGAACATGATGGAAGACGTTACCATGCTGGCACTTCTCCTTATCCCCTTCCTCTAGATGCCCGTGAAGTACAGGTAAGGTTTGATTTCTATTCACTTAGTACAACTTCTGAATCATCTTTTATTTTCGGCAGAGGTTTGTTACGGAACACAACATCATACGCGATGTCTTGGATCAAAATTTGTACATCAGACCTGACGATGTGCAGCGAGTTCTTGAAGATGGAACTGAGAAGCAGGTCGTAGACCTAGCCACGGGGAATGGAAAATGGTAAGTATTTTTAAATCACGCTACAAAACAAATGTAATTTAAGTGCCTAAAGGATGAGAGACCTGGCCGAGCAATTTCCTTACGTCCAATTCCACGGTCTCGACATCGGCAGGTCGTTAGATTTCTAATACTTCTGCATTTTCTTATCTCTTGCGCAGTGCCCCTTTCCCCGCGTCAATATCCACACAACGTGTTTTTCGAGCTTGACGACATCGGGAATCGTGGAACAAGGAATGATGCGACAGTCGACATTGTTCACGTTCGGTCTGCATTCATGACAGTAAGTTCCGAAATGTTCGTAGGAGTATTTAAAAACAGACAGTAAACACTGTTTCCTTAGACTTCAGACTACCGCAGAATCATTCAAGAAGCTGCACGTATCCTAAAACCAGGAGGATTATTTTTGGCCACGGAGTGGCATCAAAGTATCTATGTCCAACCAGGCCTGCAGATCCCCGACATGCAGGCCTACGTCCCGAACCTCCGTCGGTTCTACGAAACCTTACACAACGCACTACGCAGTCGTAATATTGATGCTACTGTACCGGCCATACTCCCAGACTTAATTAACGGGTTCCCTGATTTGTTCAACACACCTGTTCACGCCGAGGGCCACTTCGTACCAATCGGGACCTGGTCAACAAGAGAGATTGGTCGGGATATAGGATTTCGAATGCGCGGAGTTGTAACGAGGTACATGGAATCAGTCAGGCACTTATTGGTTGGTCAACTTCCGGAAGACGACGTAGACGCGATGATTGCGGGGTGTGAGCAGGAAATGGCAAGGGAAGGTTCTGGTCTTAGCCTAGTTTTCCAGGCTGTCTGTGCTGTCAGGTCTGGATGAATGATTGAACCATAATAGACACTGTAGATAAGTATCCAAGTTTCGTATACAATGAGCCCGTATGTAGGTAATGTGTATAGACCTCTCTGGATGAATGATTGAACCAGATATCCAATTTTCTAGTCTTATGGTAATCTCTTAGTGCGAACAGCGCTGCAAAATTATGACATAATCACGCGGACTCCCACGCCTGGAGTCCGCCAGTATTAAACACTTCTTCGCGCTCTTCCCTCATCGTCAACCACTCTCAGTTGTATTTTCTCTCATTCAATATTATTTGTGATCCTTTACCTCATCAATTATGACTTCAAAACCAATGTGGACCGACTCTATTGGCCTAGAAACCATAAAACAAGTAGTCTCTCGTCGCATTCCTCAATGGCCAAATGGACTTCGTGAACATCAAGAAGCACCTATCTCAATGGTTCTAAACAAGGAACATCTTCTCCTATTCACGGGTACTGGTTCCGGGAAGTCAGCGATTTTTTATATACCGCTGATAATCCATCACGAACTTTCCGAACATCCGGACAACTATCCATCTTTCCCTGTTTGCAAGAATGCGGTGGGTATTGTCATTACGCCGACAAAAGGCCTAGCCAATAGTATAGTAAGTTAAAAGACCGTGTTTAATATGGCTCCATTATTTCTAACTTCATTCTAGATTCACGATATCGAGAGTTTTGGTCTACGTGGTCTCTCATATTGCCGTGAGACCATAAGTGAATACCGAATCAATAAAAAACTCGACCTTGTACAGCTCGTCTGCGAATGTAGATCCTGGGATCTGATTTGCGTGGATCCGGAACATCTTGCCACTCCCGAATGGCGAGAGATCATGCAGAATACCAACTTCAAACAACATCTCGTTCTTTTCTGTGTTGATGAAGCTCATCTCATCCGAAGATGGGCTCCCAACTTTCGGCCCGCCTTTAACGATATTGGTGCTCTTGCTCGGGGATATCTTCCTGAAACCGTGCCTATCATTGCCTTGACTGCTACATGTGCACCTGGCCACGCAACAGCAGAGCTTTGTCAATCACTCGGACTTGTAGGCAAGGGTTATCATCTCATTCGGCATTCAAATGAACGAAAGAACATGCACATCATTCTCGAAACCCTCAAAAGTATCCCTGGCGCTTCCAAATATCACCAGCTTCTTAATTACCTACGTAGTGGTCGCAAGTCTGTGATACACGTCAATACAATTCCAGCAGTGTACGACATTTACGAGTTTCTTTGGCATCATATTCCCGAGGGTCATAGCCCACTCCACCGCATGCGAATGTACCACGCTCTATGTACAGATGAGTACAACCGAGAAACTTTCAGGCTCATCGATTCTGATCCCAAGCTACAAATTGTCATAGCGACGGTTGGCTTTAGTCAAGGTATCAACTGCTCGGCCATCCTTGATAGCATTTCCTGGGGTTTCCCTTCGACTCTTGATGAATTCTGGCAGGCCAAAGGGAGGAGTGGCCGTGCTTCTAATGTTATATGCCGAGGGATTGCCATTGTTTCGATAAAGACAATAAAATCTGCTCAAGAGTTTGCGAATGGTCTGTCCCTTTATAAGTTGATTCGGCTTGATTTCTGATGTTCTAAATCCAATAGCATCAAACCATGGTACAACCTCCATATCAAAGACGAAATTTACAACAAAAATTGCAGATATGACGATGGAAAGGGGCAAGGCAGGTTTTCTTGTCGAAACTCAGTGTCATGTTGCGTTTTTGAACAGTCACTACGGGAATCCTCCCCTTGAGATTTCAATTCTTGACTGTAAGGAAGCCGGACGTAAAATATTCTGCAATCTGTGTGCCATTCGTTATCATGTTACATACTCATTCGCTCCTCCATGCATTCCATCTCCCTCCCTTTCCTGGCTTCCACTCGTCGTCAAATCATCCTCTCAAGCAGCAAAAAAGCGGAAATCAGCAAAATATCTCGGCAAAGATGAACGGAATAGTATGCGACAATGGATGATTGACTTTCGTGAACTTGTCTGGTGTGAGTTCCAGCCAAAGGATCGTGCTTTATGCAACTATCCCCTTTCATGGTTCTTCCCCGACAAAATAATCAACGACATTCTTGAAAACTTCCTTATTATCGACTCTCTCGATGCCCTCACTGCCATTCTCAATACACATTCATGGAAATTTACAGAGCATAAATCCGAATCTTTATTTCGTCTCCTCACAGAATTCCAAATCTTTATACACACACAACGAGCCGAAATGACAACTGAAAGGGACACAAAGAAGCAAACCCGAACTGGAAAGAATCAAAAGCTGATATCATCAGATTCAGACATCAAGGTCGAGTCAAGTGACAATGATTCCGCTATTGTTGACACAGTTCCAGAAGACATCTCAACTAAACGTACATCAAAACAAGGTACACACGCTCGTGCAACACGCAAATCTGAGCCGACTACAGTTGCTGGTTGGACAGCTACTTTTGGGCCCGAGAAACGAAAGCGAAGTTAGGTAAGTGTCTGTATTTACTACAGCTCATCTGAACTAGAGTCCTTATCATCGTCATCACTGCCTGGTATATCTGAACTCCCCAACTCATCCTGGCTGTCTTCATCACTTCCCTCTATGATGTTAACCTCGACCCTTATGCGCTCGGCATCTGATCCAACTTCTTCAGATGATTCCGTTGTCTCGGTGTCCCGCTCTGTTCCTGCATTAGATTCGGACTCGTCTTCTGAACACTCGGGAGTATTAGAAGGGGGTAAAGGAGATGCTGAATTGGAATTTAATGGAGACTGTCGGACTGTTTCATCAGATGTATTGATGGCTTCATGTTGCGGCTGCTTAAGACCTTGTTTCTCCTTTTCGATAGCTGAAATAAACTTGGAACGAGCTGCAGTCTTCTTGATAAATGCTTCGAGTTTACCTTCTGTACCGAGTCGGTTATATCCAATGCTAAGTAGATCAGTTGCAATATGCCCTGGGTAAGTCCTTCCAGATCGGAACAAATGGAGTTCGGTTGCCTTGAATTCCATCAATAGGACACGAAGTTCGGGTTGGCTAGAAGGGGATGTATGGGAATTGGATCTGTGTTTGAGCTCGAGTGCAGATTCCCAAACTCTTCCGGAATCGATGAAATTGTCGACATTTGGCGAAATAATCTTGCGGTAGTAAGGTGAATCAAAGTCTCCGCCAGACTTATCAACCATCAGTTCAAGTTTGCCGTTGTGGTGTTCCTGCATGAGGTCCTTCTCTTGGCAAGACAAGCCAAATTTGACGAGATAATTGTTGAGGATGGCGGTTTTTAGAGCAGGAGAAGACTCGTACTCCAAAAGGCAGTGCAATTCAAGCAGATATGTGACGTATTGCTGATGAGTCGACCCACAGAACATAAAGGTCCAAATCTATGCAAGGATTAATATATATACCGAAGTTATAAAGTACACTTACAGTAAGTTGTTGCATAACTGTCCCAACGTCACCATCCTTTATTGCATACTCTAGAAGTAGCCATGAGCCGAATTGCATTTTGAATAAAATAGAGTTAGCCAGACTACGATCTCCGTCAAACACTTCGGAATCCATTGAATTGCCAGGTACACCGTGATTCATTTGCTCCTCCAAATGATTGGATACCGATAATGAATCCCACGGAGTACCACTCTTCACCTGTAGCTCCTTTTCTCTAAGCTCAGAGTATCGTCGAAATGAAAGGACCCGTTCATAGCCTCCAATGGAAGCATACCTTTGGACGAGGATACTTCCTTGAGAGAGTAAAAATTCGAGTGTGAGTAGTTCATTCTTCTTTGAAAGCTCCTTGAAGTATGACTGTAGCTCATCGACACCAAGAACAATACTATACAAAAGAAAAAAGTTTAGGTATTTATTCAAATTTCAAACAAATGCAAAGATAACTCACCGCCAGCAATCCAGAATTTGAGCGGCCCAAATTATTTCCAAACCTCGTACAGTTGGGTAATGATCGCATTCTTTGAGATTTGAGGGTCGTTTAAAACCAGAGAGTCGATAGAGCTTTGAAAGAGAAGAGGGATCGGTACAGGTAGATGGGCCGAAGTGCTCCTGCGCAATTGCTTTGAGTGCTTTATCTTTTGCATGCCATGTTTCGGGTGTAGCAATCTTATTGCGAAGAGTATCACGATTGCTGAGAGCCGTGGGTGCGAGATATTTCTGAAGGTTTAAGAATGTTTGGAAGGTCGCACCATCGCCGGATATCCATTCCAAAGTTGTCTCATCAGCACCTCCAGCCGTAAAACCAATCTGTGCATCAAAATCCTCAATACATCACTTCAATCCATGTATCTCGACTTCTCTTTCGGAGTTTGTGCCCAGCGGTTGTATTGTCGTCTGTCTCTGTTCTGGAATATGATGGATTGCAATCGGAGGCAAACGGAAGCGATCAGAGATGAGTTTAGAGTAAGAAGCGAGCACGGGAATGGAATCGACCAGTGTCTTGACTACATATAAAACCTGGGAGTCATGATGATTGGACCAGTTGACGTGATCCCAAAGTTTGTCCACTGTTATCGTTGAACGAAGGTTCTTGGATACACGTGAAAGGTAGTCCGGGAGGTTCCATGCATCAAGAGGACAGTCTTCAAGGTTGATTTCCGTAGCAGCCGTCCCAACCTTCATCACCGTCTTGAGAAGGACACCACCTCCTTCATGAACTGCCGAGTTCCGTTGACAGTTATCAAGAACATAGCATTTTCGGACTTCATTTCGAGATGCCTCTTCAATTGTTGAATGCTGCAGACGCTCTTGGTCACGTTCCGTCAACTTCTCAATTAGCGATCGAATAGTTTTATCACTTGATGCAAGTCCCATGCGACAGAGCCATCGTTTGATATTGGTGTGAATTTGGCACGAAAATAGCTGAACCCCAAGGTGAATAGGAAGGTACCCATTGACAAGACGATTATGTCCGACCACAAGAGCGTTTATGGCAACAAGAACGCGCTGTATAAAACCGTTAAAATGAATACATATTTGAAAATAAGATATTACTTACAATATCTGCAGGTCTGTACTTACGAGGCATAGGAACTCCCTTTACACGAGGGTCGGCGAGATATTTGAATAAATCGTATAAAAATGGTGTACGGCGCTTAAATGTCATCACCGCCCGGTCAGGAGTGAAAGCATTGATCTCGTCCCAAGTAACTTCGTTTAGAGGCATGCGAGCGGGCTGGTCCTCTGGATGATCAGGGTCATTCTTTGTCAAAATGGAAAGATCTCGATGTGCGCGTGCTGCACAAAGTTGTGCTGCAAAAGATGCTATAGCGGGACGTGCGTAGGGAATCTTTGCCGGGTCTTCATCAAGTTGGAAAGCCTTTGAGCGTTCACTTGTCGGATCTCTGCTCCGCCAAGATGGTTGACTACTTGAGTGTTGATATATCTTGCGAATGATATTGATAATGTTGATAGACGTGTCTCCTTGAAGAAAACGGCGAATTACATCTTGATGGTACTGTTCTCGTAGATCCCTATTACGTGTGCGACCCTTGCACCAAAAAAGAAGCCATAGAAACTCGCCAATAGTACCAAAGTCATTGCATATCTGTCTCAGATGTTCATTGACTTTCCCCAGGTCTTCGAGAAGCTTTTCATGCGGACTCCGGAGAGCGCTTGCGTTTGCGTTTGCGTAGCTCTGGATGTTCGGGAATATTGTCTTTTTGATGTGAATCCAAAGGAAATAAGAGCGATTCTCGCTGAGAAGGATTTCTGTTTGATAGGAGAAGGAACGGGCTTGAGAGTATTGAATTTGATGGAATTAATGGAGAAATGTGTTCGACAAGTGTGTCGGGTGACCCTGGCTCTATGTCCGTAGATTCAAAGTTGATCCGTGTAGTATTTGCGTGATTAAAAGGGGAGTCGAGAATGGTAGTTTGACTGGTATCAAAGCGGTCCCGAGCTCCAAATTCAACTTGAGGTAATCCTAAAGGTGTCGGAATGCGGTAATAAGAGGCATTGAGAGGAGGAGCAGGAATTTCGGGTATGTTGGTATTGTCAAGGTATTTGCGTCGTGGTTTCTTCCGTCTTGGCACGTCTTCATCCATATTTGGTCCGTATACGAGCCTTCTAAATGTGTTGAGGATGACGGAAGTAAGAAAGGAGGTCGTGGGAACTCAGGGATTATGTCATAACTTTACAGCGCTGTGCGCGTCTATTGATTTACACCAGACTACATATATACACACGAAGAGTGTTAAGTATATATCGTCAGTCTGGTTACACGAGACTACCAATTTTCGTATACAGACAATGAGTTCGTATGTATATAACAGACCTCGGCTTTGGAACGGTCCATGGGCCTATTTCCGGACTTTGAATTTCCTGGGCCGGACGAAGCTAGACTCGATCCAGTCCTCTGTAGGTAAGTAACGCATCGATGATGCGCGGAACCATAAAGATTCACCCGGTAACGCCAGCCCAGCAGGGGCAAACGCGCGGTAGACCCGTTGCTTAACTGGCGTTTGGTGCTACAAGGTAATAGTACGATACCAGTAGCTACGGCCCGGGTACTGCCAGGTCCGTGCAGTCATGGCAAGCGCGAGAGTAGTGTAGAGAGAGAAGTAGTACTAAAGTAAATAACTAAGGACCGCAACAGGGAGACATTAAAAAACCTCTGTGAGGAAAAAGTCTGCCACTGTGCGGGGGAGAAGTATGAAAGTAAGTAGTGATATCGGAAAGTCGATCACTAGGTCGGCAAAGCGGCTTTGATCGGCTGTCATCAAACCGTTACACAGGGCGGCTGGTTCGAGTCTAGGACGAAGCCGAGGACAGTATCCAATTCCGGACCTCTAAACCTCTCTTCTCGATGCTCACAGCGAGGGCCTCGTCCCGTAATGTACAGCGCATTGCGCGCTCTTTTTTCACTGTCTTCGATAACGCGGGCGTGAAAGTCGCGGCGATAGACTCTAACTAACCCACGACATCCGTGGTGAAAGCTGGCAGTCGGCGTGAGCCCAAAGTAGCGCTCCAAACCGGTCGACGTTTGTAAATGCTCTCGTTGGTGCAGTCAGCTAGTCCGGATGGGATGGTGATTATCTTGGCTTGTCATAATCTCGACACCTGTGTATCATAAGCTGACCGTCACACTGATATCGACTGGGTACTCTTCTTGATCATCAAACTCATCATATCATACTCGTACCTATCTCCCTGATATCTAGAAATACCTCAACTCTGTCGGGGCAGGCAACCTCATTTCCCCTCAGATGCCGCTAATCTTCTTACTTTCCTGACTTCTCTCCGATCTGCCTTAGGTCTGTTCCTCCGCTGTGGTTCGGTGAATACCTGCTCATCGTATTCTAGGCTCCTCAAGGATCATTTCTGCTGCTGTCCCTCACCTACCTTGGCTCGGTTCCAATGGTCAACCGTTGACGAACATCTCTGCGTACGCCGCCCAAATGACATACATCAACATCATGTACGTATCGTTGTCCGAGTAGCCCAAGTACAATGCTGGATTATCCTTCACAGGAACTATGATGTATGGGGAGCGTCTTCCAATCCTGGACCCAATGCCCCACTAGGTGAAGAACATTTCTTTCCTCCCCCTTTTTCCTTTTCGATACTCAATAAGCGAAACTCAGGCAATCTCTGTGGAACATCTTCCCAACCAACTGCCAGTGCTCAAGCCGCTTTGAGTCAATGGACTGCCGCCGGCGCCCCTGCCTCCAAGCTGCTCCTCGGTCTTCCTCTTTACGGTTACGTCTCGAACAGCACCAAGACCAAGTTGACAGGCAGTTTCGCTCCCTCGAACGATATGGTCCTTATCCAGAAAGAAGATTCTCAAGGAAAGAACTTTTTGAACGGAGCGCATCCTAGAGAACAAACTGTTCAACAGCAAGCTGCGAACGCGGATCTCAGAAGTTGGTCCGGACAGCAAATTCTATTCAACGCTATCGTTTCTTCTGGTGCGTTGGTGAAGCTTATGGTCAAGGTGGAGGGTTCACTATGGGTGCGTGATCTTTTTTCTTTCTTCGCTTTGAACCTTGTTATAACGTCTTTATTAGCTTGGGATGATTGCAGTGATACGCCAGTAAGCCAATCTGGAAAAGTTTCTTAGTAAGGGGGAACTCATCGCTTCGGTTTTTCTTCTCTAGTTCCTCTTCAACACGGCTCAATCCACCGTGGTGACATACGACGACACGTTCTCCCTCGGTGACAAAGCCACTTTTGCTCGTCAAAACGGAATGGCAGGCTGTTTCACTTGGTCTCTAGATCAGGTCTGTCTGTTCCCATTTGATTGTAACTGCTTCATCTTCCAAAGTATACTTAAACCGTTATGCGCTCTTTTTTCTAGTATGATGGTGTGACCTTGCAAACGTTATCAGGTCTTCCTTGGGCAAGTAGATGCGATGTTGTTCGTCTGCCGTACAACCGACTCGTAAATACTTTTTTTGGACGATTTTGCACCACTTGGCATACACTTACTGCGCACACGACATCTTTCTTTTTTGTTCTGTTTTCTTGAAATCGGGACTTGAACTAGTCTATTCATATACTTACGACCGATCCAACGAATAGCAATGACCTTTTACGAGTTACTTAGCTGTATCCTGTATATAAAGATTGACCCTTAGTTTTGGAGTTAGCGTAATCGAATAGGAATATTTGGGAGGTGTACATGTGCACAAAAGTCGTATGACAGCTCACGGTGAGATCTGACAAACGAGAATTTTCGATAAAAAGCTTGCACTGGATAAGGTTAAACAGGATTTTTCGCATTGTCCGACGTTAGCAGCATCTTAAAGTTTGAACGTGTATCGAAGGTGTCAAGGTATGCCTACATAGAGAACCGCAGAAGACAAGCTTAAGGTTCTGCCATCGTAGCTATACAAAGATCCTAGGAGGTATCTTGAGATGAAGTGCTCCTGTTTGCCCCTGAAGCGAATGAGTCCTCACGATGGTGACTGCTGTTTTGAGTTAGTAGACTCCTTAAATCTTCGAAGTGGTGCACTATCTTTTGAAAGAAAAGCTGTACGGCAATATATTAGGTCTTAGTGGGACAGTGAAAAAAGGAGTTGCTAGTGTCAACACCTGCACGATTCCCCAAGGTGATCCAAAAAGAAAGACACATATGAATCAGAAATTTAATTCAGAAGCAGCAAGGTAGCGATATAGGGTACAGATATTCGTTCATTCTATCCAGTATAGTATAGTATAGTAAATGACTAGTAAATGACTCGATTCCATGAGTGTCTGGACGTTAAAGAGATGAATACTATTTTCATTTAGTATATCTCAATCTTCGAAAAAAGTCCAACAACCGACCAACCAACCTGCCAGCCATGTCAAGAGAAAGCATCTAAGCAGAAGGTATAGCGGGTCCTGAAGGGACAGGCACGGAGCTACCGTCAGGAGGAGCTCCACCCATAAGTACCACCACTACCACCCGTAAGCAGAGTTCTCATTCGCAACACCACCGTCTTCAGTCAAAGTAGAAGCAGCATTGATAAAGTAAGAAGAACTCGTATCAATCCCAAGAGCGATCCAAGAAGAAACCCCATCCTCAATATCATCACCCAAAAGAACATATTCCAAAAAAAGGATCTCATCCGCCCTCATCCGCTAAAATATCATCGTCCAAATTGACAGTGAGATTTTGAGTGTTTTCGATGTAAGGAGAAGTGGCTTCGACCAGTGTCGATCAAGGATTGATCGAAAAAGACTTGACCGACAGTGACTGACGTTTGGAACTGACAAAAAGTGTTGTTGGAGTCGAAGAACGTGCCGTTTTGAGATGGATGTGGATGGCTCGACTGGTGTAGTGAACAGGGAAGATACTGAGGAATTAGACGACACCTTCGTCATCGGTTTCTTGAAGACCACGACAGAAGGTAGCGTCCTGAGCAAGAATGATTTTTCAGGTGAGGTGTTTGGAGATACGTGGGAGAAGAAAAAACGTTCAAGGTTAGAATCGCCTTCATCATCTCCGTTGCCGCCTGAGACAACACCTGAGTAGACACCGGTAGCGTTGGCTAACAGAAAAAGGAAAGAGAAATTAAATTCGTGGTATGCGTGGATATTAGATAAGTAGTAAACTTTACCATGCCAGAAATCAATGTAGATCCCAGGAACAGGTGTCAATTACGGTCTGGTTTTCACAAAGGTCGAAACGGACATATTCGCCATCGACGTCTACAGGCGAAAATTGTCAATCGTCAATCAGTATAAGGGAGAACGAGTGCGTAAAGATATTTACTTACAGTATGGTCCCTCAGTCGTCTCAGGACCCGATACGCAAGAGATGTTACCAGTGAAGAGAGTGGATGCGTCCGTGTTGGTGATCCCAGTCAACTTAGAATGGTGATCAGTGTTCAGAGCGGTATCGAGGTCACGTTTGTACGGCGCATCTTCGGGTGAAAAAAAAATCGAATAAGAAAGTTTACAGAAACGCTCAAAATAAACATACAGGTACTCAAACCACGGGCGCTCCTGACATCACGAGCGAATTGCTCACGACGGGCTCAGCCCTTTTCATAGACACCCACCACGCTTGCTGAGCTCGCTCTGACAAGTTGGCGAGAGAGAGCGACGGGCATGTCTTTGAAAAATGTCGCGTTTGACGTCTTCAGGCGACCCAGGCAGGTAATGTGGGTGAGCCGCAGTGAGCTCGAGAAGAGATGAAGGAGCAAGTGCAGCTGAGATGATAGAAGGGACAAAGACCATGGCTGGGCGATTAGACTTAAAAGAAATGTATAGAGAGAGTGTGAATGAGTTGTGTTGTTATAGATCCCCAAATCCTCGTCGAAAAGTTTATATACCTGCCACCAGCCTTTGACGACTTTGAAGACGGGTTAACATCGGGAGCTCGAGGTTCGAGCTTGCTGCGCCGTTGTAAAGCTTCGTGCGTGAGGTCAGTCCATTGATCGCTCATGACGAAAGAGGGTCCCGAAAAGCCTAAAAGAGCCCTAAAAGGTGAGCTCGCTGCGGTACCGGTGTTCAAGCTCTTCAAGTTCGACTCGGACGATGCTGCGCAGACCAATGACAACATAAGGATTGCTCAGCTGCGCAATTGGTGTATTTCTACAAGGTTGAAAGCGGTTTTGCAAAAAAGCGTTACGACAAGGACTTGAAGTTTGAACTCGAAAGTCTGAGGCATGCGCGTAAGCCCTTGGGCCCTTGGACCTTGAGAGTAGCCTTTTATTCTCGAAGAATGCTGGTTGGAAAGGGAAAAGAAAAAATCGAGCGATGCGTCGTTCCAAGTACAATAAATCGTTCAGAAATGCGGTAACTCGAGCTCGTAGTGCGTAAAAATATGCATAATACAATTGAAAATTTGAAAATGTTAGTCTCGTGCAAAAGCATTTGGCGTAGGCCAAGATTCACGAACAAATAGAAATGTGAAGAAATGTCTAGTGCAAATTCCGATTGAAGATATAGAGAGAGGATAAAAGTACATTGCAGTTATAAAACGACGAAAACAGTACCTGAAAAAAAAAAGAAACGAAAAAGCAGAGCAAACTAAACCAAGCTAAGACAACAAATTTCGTCTTTTTCTTCAAGAAAAAAAAACACATGAATCCGTATACGTATACGGATTCCGAACACAGAAAACACCGGGCACATGTTATACCAAGAACGCCCGATGCATAAACGTCCCCATCCCTCACTACATAGGTTCTTTTACAACCCAGGTTCCTCATAATCCACCGGGACGTCCTTCCTCTCCAACCAAGCCGCATCCTCCCCACCCAAATCAACACCCTTCCCACAATCCAACCTCCTCCTCGAAGGAAGCTCTTTCAACTCG
The DNA here is from genome assembly GCA_004369135.1 of Dendrothele bispora CBS 962.96. NCBI lineage: Eukaryota > Fungi > Basidiomycota > Agaricomycetes > Agaricales > Dendrothele > Dendrothele bispora. The sequence goes on along the minus strand of ML179229.1, from coordinate 84,728 downwards.
ATATGGTTACCCCTACACAACCCCGATCCATCCCCCATACACGACGTCGTCGCAGCAGCAGCTGCTGATGAATGATGTTGTTGATGTACTAAATGCATAGGTAAAGGCGAAAGAATGTGTGAGTAAGTACCAGTACCACTACCACCACGAGTAGCATGTGGATGAGGAGGTTGTGGTTGATGAAGATGGGAAGGATGATGTGGATACAAAGGAGAAGCAGGATGCATACTCATCACTGGACTCGGACTATGTTTAATAACCGCGTCGACTTGACCATGACGATGTTGCATCTGTCCGTGTCCCAAATCCCTTTCCACTTCTTTGCCTTTCGACGAACCACCACCACCGTGACCATTCGACCCAGAGATCCAGATCCACTCCTCACAACAACATAATGTTCCCCATGCCAACCCACAAAATCCAAACTCGGCATCCTACAAGCCACACTCCTAGCTTGCGCGACCCAAATCTCAGGATCATCAGCTTCCGCCGTCTGTTCCGCCGTCCTCTGCGACGACAACAAATCCTGATCCTGAGGATGCATCCTCCTAGGTCTACTAGGTCCCCCTTGTCCTTGTCCTCCTCCCTGTTGTTGTTGTTGTTGAGATCCCCCAGGGTTCATCCCAGACTGAGCATTCGCATGAGCTTGCGCTTGCGAATTCGCGTTCGCGTTCGCATGGGCACCTCTTCCACCTTTCCCAACCAATCTCTCTTCTCTTAGATGCAAGAATGTGAGATTACGAAGTTTCGCTAAAACGTTGTTGTTGTTGGCTTCTCCACCACTACCGACACCGTTATCTCCTTCTCCTCCAATCCCTATCCCTATCCCGTCCCCGTCCCTGTCCCTGTCCCTGCGCCCGCGTTTACATTCGCCCCAGCACCACCACCACCACCACCACCACCACCACCACCACTACCGCTGCCTGTGCCACCAATAATATACTCATGCATACCCATCTCCGAAACCCCAGGACCTCCCAACGAACTCCCAACGCTAATACTAAGCGCCACCATCTCTTCAGGCAGCACCTCCACCAAAGCCTTCAACCTCGGCGTCGTGAGATGCGCAAAAGAGATGTGCAAGACACGTAAAGCAGGAAGCGTCGTTAACAGATTCGGGTGAGAAGAAGAAAAGGTGTCGGTGATGTCTGTCATTGAGAGGTTGCCAGCACCTACACCCATACCCATACCACCACCACCAATACCACCAAGACCAACACCGAAAGTCGGATCAAAAACGACACCAGCTCCGAACCCAACAGCCGAAGAAGTCGAAGTCGAAGTCGTCGTCGAAGGATCGTTGATAACAGAGTGGTGGTTGGCAGCAGCCACACCGACAGACGTCGTCAAAGGAGCCATCTCACCACTAATAAACTCCCAAGGACATCCTCCCAAATCCAATCTCCTCAACTTGGGTCTGTCGCATAAGAACCGAATGACGCTTTCGTATAGAGCTGCTTCTTCCGCTTTTGTTACTACTCCCCCTCCTATACCTCCTCCAACGCCAACGCCTACACCGAACCCAGCTGCGACTCCGATAGTTAACCCTTGAGCAGCAGCAGCAGCGACGGAGGCGGGATTCGGTACACCGACCATATGAAATCGAAAACTCTCCAAATCAGGTAACAAAAAATGCTTCCCTCCTCCCACTCCCCCCAAAACATAATCACCCCCAAAAACCACCTTCGCAGCTCTCCAATCCTCAAAAGTCCCATGCAACGTCAAGCCCCTCAACCCCCTCATCCCCATAACCCTATTCAACACCATAGTGCTAATCCTCGTATCACACAAATCTAACCAAGTCAAGTTCCGAATCGACGGTGAGTTGAACGCGGTGTCCCATGAGTGAGGACGGTGGAGGTAGGCGGAGAGGATGAGGTGTTGGAGTGTGTGGGAGTTGTGAAGGAGGAGACGGGGGAGTTCGTCCATTGGTGCGAAACCGTCGTCGTCTTCGGCTCGGAGAGTGAATTTGGTGAGGTGGGTGAAGGAGGAGACGTTGATTGCGTCGAAATGCCATCCACTAGTGGGAGAAGAAAGAAAGAGTTAGTTTTTAGACAAGAGGGTTAAACGAAAATAGATTGTAAAAAAAAACGCACATTAGACCCAACCCTTGAATATTAGGATGAGTGTCCAATACAATCTGAACAATGTCCCCTCTCATTTCCGGATACCCTATCCACTCAAAGTCTCTCAGCTCTTTAAAAGCAGGCAAAGCGCTTCTAAACGTCCGAATCATCAAATCCAACATATCACCCTCCTCAAAAGCCCAATGCAAACGCAAACTCTTGACAAGCCTAGCGAACCCTTCATCGACTTTCGCCTTGTCCAACATGTCCAATCCTCGATTCAGATTATCAGAAGAGTCTTCACCAAAATACAAATCGAGTGTGTGAAAGATGAGGGGTAGAGCAACGGAACGATGAAACGAAGAGACCGAAAGCCAAGTCCGGAGATGATATCTCGGAATATACTTGGCTATCATCGTCCAAATTTCAGCTGGCGTACGTGTCCAAGGCGGTTCAGCGAGATAACCAAAAACGTTATTCATCCGAATCCTCGTGTACGTGTTGATGATAGTACTCGTTTCCCTCCCACCACCACCACCACCACCTCCACCTCCTCCTCCTGAAGAAGAAGAATCTATCCTCAACACAGCTTGATAATCCGCTTTCGCTCTTTCCAACAGCTTCTCTGCACTTCGTTTTCGTGCGTCTGCTCGAGCCAAGAGAGCTTTGGCGACGGATTCTTTGGGAAGGTTCGGGGTTCGGAGGTATACGTCTAGGTAACGTTCGACTTCGGCACCATATTCGCCAGCGGTTATGAGAGAAAGAGCGATGTTGAGGAGGAAATCGGCTTTTTGAGGGGATGATAAAGAAGTGAGGGCTGAAACAGCGGTGGAGGTCAACTCGTCGGTCGACATCCCTTACCTCACCTGGAACGACGACGACGACAAGGGTTATGGGTTGACAAAAGCGAGTGGATTTGCGGGGAAAAGAAGGGAAAGAAAGAGAAGATCTAGAGCACGTGAAAGGGTTTCCCTGTTGTTGGTTGTCCGAATATCCGTTTTGCTTTGCTCTCACACTTTGAACGTCCCAGTTGTCCGTCCCCACTCCTGCCAGTGCTGTTTTAGCCGCAAGGCAAGGGGGGACCCACGTATTCATTTCGTAAAAGAACTTGCTCATCCATTTTCCTGAATCCTGTGTCCTTACCGCTTCCTGGAGTCACGGGTTGCCTTAGTAGGTATCGACTTCTAAATGTCCCAAGTGAATATCAGTCTCTAAAAGGAGTTGCCTTCTGAGCGTCCGTTCTCGTCATGCCTGACCCCGGACTTTGGGCTCTACAACGTAAATCCAAAAAACCATCTCCCACATTCCCTTCGGAGAAGTTAAGCTCGAGCTTTTGAAATCAAAAAACGTCGTTTTTTACCGATGTTACGCCGTCAGTTTACCAACTCTCATAACCATCTCAACTTGTGTGTGTGCAAGCTCTCTCAAGACTGATAGAACTGTCAACCGCGCTCGGGGCCGTTCCTACACCGAAAGGGTCCCTATGTCCTATTCAGGGAATACTGAACTCATGAAAAGCTGTTCCCATTCAAATACATATCGTGTTAACTCCGTTGCAAATTTGATCATGATCCAAATTGCAAAGCCGTCATAGCAATTCAAGGTTTGCTCACGCTAGCAAAAACCTTCTCTGAGCTTCATGTGAGATAGATAAGACAAGCACTAGCGTCGTTTCTATTTCTTGCCCCTCCTCCCTCGTGCAATCAAGGTGCCAACCGCGTCAAAAAACAAGAATGGAAGGAAAGGTCTGTACATCTGTCCCCCTCAGTCTTTATTTTTACCTCTGTCTCCAAGCCGTTAAAGGCTGGACCGGATTCCCGGATCTATATGACTCGATAACTTGTTCTCGGCCGTTGCGCTGCGCCCAACTCACTTGAAGTTGTTTACTTCTGCAACAGATCGCAATCATCACAGGCGCATCAAGCGGTATCGGTCTAGCAACCGTCCAAGCATTCCTCTCTTCCAACTGGCTCGTCTTCGGCGTCGACATCTCTCCATCTCCACCTTCCATCACTTCTTCTCCCAACAAATTCCATTTCCTCCAAACCAACCTAACCCAACCCTCCGCTCCCAACCTCATCGTCTCAACCTGTCAATCCACCTTCAACAACCCCCGCATCGACGCTCTCATCAACGTCGCAGGCATCCTCGACAAAAACGCCGGTGTAGATAACCTCCAAGACGATGATTGGGATCGAGTTATCGCCGTCAACTTGACTGCGCCAGTCAGGTTGATGAGAGCAGTCGTTAACGTGATGAAACAACAAGATTCGGGTGGGTGTATCGTCAACGTTAGTAGTAAAGCTGGGATGAGTGGTGCAGTCGCTGGTGTTGCGTATACGGCTAGTAAACATGGCTTGGTAAGTGTCTTATAATTGGTTTTGTTGTGGGTTCATTAATTTCAGTTCGAGACTAGAAGCCTTGACCTCTTTTTTATTTTTTCATTTTTGATCTAACGATAACTTTTTAATTGATGGTGCGGTGATAGATCGGTGCTACGAAGAATACGGCTTGGCTTTATAAAGAAGAAGGTATTCGTTGCAATGCTATATGTCCAGGAGGTGTGTCTTCTACTTCGAATTTCCTAACATTCTCCATGTCATGAAATAACTACTTATCATACCGTTTTTTCTCCCCACAGCTGTGGCAACAAACATAGGTAGCAACATCGATCGCACTAAATGGGACATGTACGCCACTGAAAAATTCAAGTGAGCTCAAAAAACTCTTCCTTATACCTACATATATACTTACGAGCTGTTATTCAAACTGCCCGCCTATTTTTTTCTTACCCCTCATCACCTCTTTCCGTATCAATTCCTCCTCCAACTCACCCCAAACACCTCATTCTACACACACATACGCACATAGATCCGTCCAAAACACCCACTGGGACCCAACAACCTCCTCACCCTCCAAAATCCAAGACGCCTCCCAACCAGCAGACGTCATCCTCTTCTTAGCATCGGATGCAGCGAGAGGTGTTAATGGGGCAATTGTCCCGGTTGATAATGCTTGGAGTGTCATCTAGTAATTATCTTTGAAATCTTTGAAATCTTTTCAATCGTATAAGTATGTAAATAAGTATGTAAGTATGTAAGTATGTGAAGAGATGTTTGTAAATATACACCAAAGGTCCCCGGATCTTTCGAAAGAGAAAAAAAATGGCTAGTTACATAGCAAAGCTTTAAATTCGAGGTTGAGGTTTTATGCGTTTGGGAAGGTGTTGTTTTTATAATAGGAAATCCCGAAAGAAAATCGATATCCACATGTATTACTCTTATCTTTAAAATTATGACGAGGTTTTGGTGTCGCGTGTTTGGCTACAGCCTGTGATCCGTCCCCTTGTTACTGCACGTGATCAGGTAACGGGACACAAACAGTCCAAAGTGAGCTCAAAAAACTCTTCCTTATACATACCTTATACTTACGAGCTGTTCACCTCTTTCCGTATCAATTCCTCCTCCACCTCACCCCAACCGTCCCACCTAAACCAACACCTCATTCTACACACACCCATTTACACACACACACACCCGTTTATACACAGATCCGTCCAAAACACCCACTGGGACCCAACAACCTCCTCACCCTCCAAAATCCAAGACGCCTCCCAACCAGCAGACGTCATCCTCTTCCTAGCATCGGACGCCGCGAGAGGTGTTAATGGGGCAATTGTCCCGGTTGATAATGCTTGGAGTGTCATCTAGTAATAATCTTTGAAATCTTTGAAATCTACGTATAAGTATGTAAGTGTGTGTAAGTATGTAAGTATGTGAAGAGATGTACATTTTTTAACACCAAGGCCGTCCGGATCTTTCGAAGAAGAAACACTGACTAGTCATAGTTAGTTTTTATAATAGGAAATCCCGAAAGAAATCCGCATGTGTACACTGTATATACGTATACTACTACTACACAGCAAAATCAAAGCGTATTTGTTGATGTGCATATACCTCACAGAAAAACCATCTGGCTTCCCGACCAGTGTCACGCGTACTGTTGCTGCGGACGCCCAACGGGTGGCGGGTGTCGACGTCAGCTAATCTAATCAGTTAGTTGCACAGCAAAGATCTCCGCCCCTGGGAACTGCTGGAAAGTATATACTAGTCATGTAAAAAGATGTTACATTTCCGACTAAATTTCCGACTAAACACCCAAGGTCCGTCGAAAGAGAAGTGACTACATAGCAAAGCTTTAACTCTGAGGTTATTATGCATTTTGGTATACCGGATTGGTGTGGATTATTTGTTATTTTTTTTTGTAAATATGTAGGTGATTGATAGGTATTCTTTCGGTGCTACTTACGAAGAATACGGCTTGACTTTACGAGGCCGGAGTTTACGGAGGGTCTCGTCCTTACTAAACTTACTAAACTTGGGCTGACTGGTTCCCACATATATTCTCCATTTGGGAAATCTCATCTTATCATTACCTCATATGCTCACAGCCTCGTACTTGCCATGCGCAAGCAATGGCCCATTTCCTTTGATAAAGACGAAGGTATTCGCTGCAATGCTATATTTCGAGTTGTGTCTTCTACTTCGAATCTTCTGCTTCATAGGAATATCAATTTCTTTTCTGGAAATATTCTCCATGTCATAAAATAACTACTGTTTTCCTCCCCACAGCTGTGGCAACATCGAATGCACTAAATGGGACATGTACGCCACTGAGAAATTCAAGTGAGCTCAAAAAACTCTTTCTTATACATACGTATCTTAAACTACATATAGTTACGAGCTGTTACTCGAACTGCCTGCCTATTTTTTCTTACCCATCTAACCCACCAAATACGCCTCATCCTCTTTCCGTGTCAATACCGACTCCGACTAACCCCAACACCTAAATACACCTGTTTTATACATAGATCCGTCCAAAACACCCACTGGGATCCAACAAGCTCACCCGACAAAATCCAAGACGCTTCTCAACCAGCAGATGTCATCCTGTTCTTAGTATCGGATGCCGCAAGAGGCGTTAATGGGGCAATTGTCCCTGTTGATAATGCTTGGAGTGTCATCTAATCTTTTCAATCTATAAGTATATAAGTATGTAAGTATGTAAAGAGATGCTTGTACACCAAAGGTCCGGGATCTTTCGAAAGAAAAGAAAGTGACTAGTCATAGTTTTTATCATAGGAAATCCCGAAGAAATTCGCATGTATATACGTATACTACTACATAGCAAAATCCAAGTGTATTTGTGACAGACTGAAATTTTAACTGCATATGCAATTTAATCGGTCTGACTTCCCCGACCAGTGTTCCCAACCAGTGTTACCGTACTGTGCAGTACGGACGCCTAACGGTGGCGGGAGCTCAAGTGTCACGTCATCTAATCTAATCAGTTAGTTAGTTTTGCACAGCAAAAGGTCCCCGCCCGGCCTCGCAACTCGCCCTTGTCGACTGAATGCATGGGAACTGCTGGAAAGTCATGTAAAAAAGATGTTACATTTCCGCCCCTGGGAACTGCTAGAAAATCATGTAAGAAAGATGTATGTACATTTCCGACTAAACACCCAAGGTCCCGGATCTTTCGAAAGAGAAAAAGTGACTACATAGCAGAGCTTTAACTTTGAGGTTATATGTATTTGGTATACCGAATTGGTGTTACCTCATGTTGAGTGTTTAGGTGTATCGTCAGTCTGGATACTCGAGACTAGATCGGTGTGGATTATTTATTTATTGTAAAATCTGTAGGTGATCAGACCGCATTCGCAAAGAGAATTCTGAAAGCTCCAAAAATACAAAACCCATTTAGTAAAGCTAAAAAAATGGCTAGATTTCTCTTTGCGATGCGGTCTATTGACTTTCGGTGGTCGGTGTAATCCCTTATGTATGTGTATACGTATACAGTACTACATAATAGCAAGTCAAAAGTTGTTGATTGTGACAGAATTTTAAAATGGTCTGTGCGACCTTCCCGACGAAGTGAATATAGACATACATACTATGCTGCGGATATTTACTATCTGGTGGCGGCACTCGCGGGAGCCTGGCATGACGTGAACTTGTGCCTCATCTTAGACTTACGGGCAGACTAACAGCGGTGTTGTATGGCTCTGCAATGACGAGAAACCGTAAGAGGCTTGCTCTCAGACAGGTCCCAAATGAAACTCATTCATTTAACTTATCTATTATCGCCGGTCTTTTTTGTAGGTGTGGTGACTGTAATAAACCGCATCTGTGACGCGTAAATATGTCGGGCCAACTGAGAAAAATGGGAATGGAGCTAATGAAAATTGGAATTGGGGCTAATAAAAAACGATGCGACAGAATCAGCATTGCCCATAGCTCGGACTCGACGTTTGTAGAGATATTTCAGGTGGGGCCTAAATAAATTTGGATTGTTTTGTACTAAATAAAAGCGCTCAAAATTCTGCGTTGCAGATGCGGTTCAATGTCCTGTATCGAAATCTCAAGCTTCAGATTTCATTGTTCGATTGTTAAGTACCCGGTTGTAAAGGGCAAAACATTCAAGTCACTGATATATTCGATGATCTTCGGATCGGACAGCTCTACAAGCTTAGGTGTGGCAACACCTCATAAGCGAGCACTCATAGTTCTACTGCTTAGTGACTATACCTATTCGCTCATTTCCGAAGCTTCTAGCCTGGTTATCAAGCATCCCTGTAGCAAGTACTCGACCAGAGAAAGCTTTTGACGGATCAGACTAAACTTACAACGGCAAAAAAGCGGCCCGGGGCGGTTAATGTCGGCGTCAAGGTTTGACATTATTGTCGTTCTCCCTTCAAATCTATGATAATTTTCACACTTCCATTTATTGCTGAATGATGGAAAATGGATGCATTGTTTTTTTTTCCACATAAATATCACTTGTTCTGTTTATTTGCGTCGCAACCATGAGACAGATTGAAAAGTACGTTGCTTAAGCGCTTGCTTTCTCTATTGATATTGATTATTGTCGGTCTTTCTAAATGAGTCGAGATGTGGTGACCGTAACGTTCTGTATCGAAATTATAAACTTCAGATTTCAATTCTCCTTACAGGATCTAGAACATCCAAGTTAGTGGTGTATCTTCGGTGATCTTCGGAGGCAGCTATACAAAGTTGGTGTGGCAACTTCTTGAACACCTTCCTTGAGGCTCATGAATATAGTTATATGACTTGTTGACTATACCTATTTGCTCATCTCTGAGGCCTCTAGCCTAGTAACCCAGCCTCATAGCATGCACTCGACTGATAGTGAAGCCTGATGAATCAGGCTAACTTACAGAGGCAAAATACCAGTGGGCGTTTAACATTGACGCCGAAGAAGTTGTGGTCTTCCCCAAATTTTTGACAATTTTCGCAATTCCATCTGTCATTGACTCGGGATTGGATGCATTGTTTTTCAACTACCAGTTCTACGAATATACATCGCGACTATGAGACTGAAAAGACTACGTTGCTTGCCAGAGCGCTTGCTTCCTCTGAATCTATGGGAGGATATAATGTACTGTGTGATGATATTTTTTCTTTGAATTCAAAGCTTTCTGGTTACACGATGCCAGAAGACCATAAAAAGGTTTTAGAGCTTATGGAAGCTCACAAAATTTAAATTTACTCTTACTAACATGCTGTAACTTGTTCACTGTGAAATCATCTGCAGTAACAGATCTGAAATCAACACATATTTCTGACTCGGAGTCCAGGGTTCTTACATTCTTATCAGTAGTACACGGGGCTTAATTAACTGCGGCCCTCGCACCCTCGCACCCTCGGAACAGGTAGGTTGCTATCGCGGGAGGGCTCCTATCCCCAAATGCGTACTGGACCTATGTTCCGAGATCGCCAGATTTGTTAGGACCTAGGGCCCAGCTTGTCGCACTAGCAATAGCTCAGTTGAGCCGTTCAACACCGTTTTTTTTGGTTAAAAATACCAGCCCAAATTATCCTAGCAGATACTGGAATATTCGCTGCCTTACCGACCAACTTGGAAAATTGTTCGCACGTCGACATTTGTCAAGATTGGCACTCAGGCTCTGTAGGCATTGGTGAGGGAATCCTGTAGCCCCAAAGCGCCGTTAGACTGCTGCGATAACACATCTTTTAATCTAGTCCAGCTGTAGTTAGGTGTGATCTTGTCAACTTGAAGTTCCAAGTTTGATGACCATTAAATACATGCTATTGTTAATGTACTAGACTAGTAGCCTGGAAAGGGTTCGTAGTTATAAGTATCATACAAGAAGTCCAAATGATAAATCGAAGCATAGAGCAAAATCAATCTTGATATGTGCAGTCCTGAGGCCTCACGGGTGGCAGACTTGCCGGTGGTAGTCACATTGATCTGTGCATCAAACAAACCCTGAGCCTCATGATAGCTTTACAATTTTCAATATCAACAATTATCTAAATAAACCGATGTTTAGACCACATCTTCATGAAGTTGAAAAATGAAAGAAACAAGTAGCAACCCACCTTAAAGTCCCTAAAAATTCTATCCATATCTGCTCTATAATTCCTAATCTTTTTTTGCTCTTTATTCAACAAACAAAGTAGGACCCTCATCCTCACACTTCTCTCCGCATCACGCTGGGCGCAATCTTTGATGTTTTGCATTTCAGCTAGAAAACTGTTTGAAAAGAGGCAGGAAATTCGGATCAGCTCATCCAGTGATAAGAGACAGTCACAAAGGCTCTGAAACCTCATCGAGTGGAATAAGTGAGTGTATTATACATACCTATCAACTGTTACACTTGCAGACCCTGAGACCTCTGGCAAGCGCTGTGAGGTGTGAGCGGCGTCAGAATCGCAATGTGGCTCTTCAGACTCTCGACAATATTCCATTTGTTGACGCATCGTCTGCATGGCAGAGATTGCTAGCTCAGCATATGTTATGATAGAGTGAAAGGCACTCTGTTGAAGTGCTACTTGCTGCTGATTCACCGTCGTGACGGCGATAGTGAGCATTGGTGGAACGGAGGCGGGAGAAAGCTACTTACCGACACTAGGTTGAAGGGAAACATTAATTGTAAGAATGAATCTCTGAAATACACCAGGACTGATTGAAGCTGAAGCCAGAACAAGGCTCAAGGTAGTGAGGAGTAAAGAGACCTAGAGATTTCGGGTTATAAGATGGTTGAATAAATATAAATTGTTGCTGTGGCTTCTCATAGTACCGGCTGGAGATGACAGCAGTGCGGCGCAGTGTGACTAGTCACGTTAGCTTAAATATTGAACGAAAGAGACTAGACCTACATCTACGAGAACTCCCAAATGGATCATGACCCGCCTTTGGCGCATACATATCTCAGTCAACTTTTATGTAGACGTGAATACCATCCTCAAGCTTCCCGATTTTCCAACCTTTGAAAAATGGTACACTAAGTAGGATCCAGGTTATGAGATCATACCATCTGTCATACTGCGCATCTGCCATCGCGCCTACAGTGCTCAATTAACATAGCTAGTTATCACTCACAAACAGGACAAGGAGCGGTGATAAAAATCGATCGCATCAATATCGTATCGTAGGTCCCATAAATGGTAACCTTTGGTTACTTATACCTTCCATCCAGGATGGGATGTCCGAGATCTACCGAAAAGCGGAGTTCAACTACAGCAACTAGAGGTGTCACTTCAAGAGGTTCAAGAGGTGTCAGATGACTCAGATCCACCTTTCAAGACCACGTGACTGGCATACTTGAAGTTACTTAAGCTGTATTCCGGTTCGAACTTTCGTGGTCAGGATGCAGCTTGGCGTAGTATTGAAGAAAATTTCTTATTTCATGTACTTAGTCTCAAGTAAAGATCCTGAATGACGAACTAATTTCATGTGAGCTCGGCAAGATGTCTATCGAATAGGAACCCGGGCGCTTATCTGTGAAATCTGACGCGGACGCAAAGTACCTGTAACTGTTAGCGTCTGTAAGCTTGAGTGCTTAAGTTTTGAGGGGAGAATACCTGCCTCGCAGTGACCCACAGTGATGTACCAGTTGCGTCAGTGGTAGTATGATTATTAGATCGTAGTCCAACAGATGTTTTCATATAGTACCGCGAGTTACGTGCACCTTAGACATGTGAAATTCAAATGGTGTCCTGTCTGTAAGATTCAGGAAAGAAACCTTATTACTACGGATCCTATCGCTTCAAAGAATCAAATTTACATCAGGACCACGCCGTCTACCACTTATTAATGCTTCATTCAGCACCACTCTTCCTGTCAAAACAGCCCCGGGCCTTCCATTCCTTCTTACTCCTCCTGGTCCTTATCCTCCGAGTTCCACTACTTGAGCCCGACCCTTATCCAGCACCCCTCCTCCTGCCGAAATAGTCTTTTCATTCCTTGTTATCTTTCCTGGTCCTTTTCCTCCTCCGACCCCTTGCTCTAAGTAGTCCCTCTCCTCCTCCATCACATCCATTCTTTACTCCTCTGTCCACTATCTCCGCTGCCTTCCATTCCTCGCTTCGAATATGGAGTAGAATGAACAGCACGGAATGGAAGTTCAAACGTGTGAAATGAGTAGTAAAAAGCGAGATAATAATATTAAATTACAGTGGCTGCAATGATGTCCCTTCCTGATTTTGAATGTGGCTGAGGCTGTGTATATTGGTTTATTTCCTCTTCCCTTGCGTGTATCGTGCTGTTACCGTATATTATGGCTCGTAAAAATGCCCAGAAACTACATTAAATGCACAGCAAATCATCAAAATTTGGGAGAACTCACTCCTCACCACTGCCCAAGACCTCGGCATTCCTTTCCACTTCGTCATCCTCCAGCAGGACAGTGACCTGAAGGACACATCTAAACATGCTTCAAGTTGAAAATGTATGGGATCAGTTAGATAGCCGAGTCTGGATCCTTACCCCAAGACTTCTGACCAACTCCGAGTCTGGGACACAATCCTAGCCATTTGTTACTCTCCAAACATCCAGAAATACGTTGTTCACACATATAGATAAGCCAGGGTGCTTCCATCAAATTATTGAGGAATTGCACATTTTTGCATGATTCCTCAGCTTTCTGGGTAAATGTTCTTGAACAACCTGGCCATAGCACCTGTAATAGTCATCAACTCACTGTAGAAGTGTAGCATAGTATATATATCATTCTGCTTAGACTATGATTAATGCTGGTACATATCGTGGCCTGCACAGCCCCCTTCCAAATTCGGAAGGGATATCACTTTTGCAGCCACAGTGGGAGCCCGAAAGATGACGGAAGCAAGGGCGACGGTGGTGATGGTCTGCAATTGAGAAGAATTCAGCCGTTAGATACCGAGAGACAGAAGTAAAGCTATACAATAGCCTGGTGCTCCCACATCAGCTACATGCTGGTAGAAGAGGAGTCATCTCATCCTTGAGGAATATACCGACACGACCGGGATATAAATCGGAAGTGGATCCGGATTCCGTTATTTGCACCTAAGATTGAAGGCAAATAAAGACGACCCATAAGGTCTGGGCACAGGGGCTGGTGAGCATCTCTCCGGATAGATTTGCACAGAAACTGCATTCCTGCATTCCTGACAAAAACTTCCTAGAAAAAATGTGACTATCCGGTTTCATGAGAAAGACAATGCAGAACTGGTGTGTTACTCCCGGGAGAAGTATGTCGGAGACAATGGGATCCCTGATCAGACACATTCATCTAAAGGAAACATTCATCAGCGACAGTGATCCTAGTCTGGACTGTGCCCGTTCGGATATGGCCGACCGGAGTTTGAAAACAAACTGCGCCGAGCCGCGGGCACACTAGGGTGGGTATGGGACTAGTACTCTAGTGGTAAAAATGACTGTGGTATGCCTGTAAATACGATAGATTTGAGATAAGTACTGTAGTGAGCATCCATGTATAGCGACACCGAGAATATTGAAAACATCGGTCTAGATTGTGAATATTGGACGTCCTCAGACTCGGCCACAGACCCGGTCATACACCAGTATACAACACCCTCAGGCTCAGTGCAGGGACACGGAGCACGATCGCTCGTAATGACAGTATCCTGTGAATTCAAAAGCCTTACTCCTACTCAGATATTCACGGCATTCGCTTCAGAATCAAATTTACACGATTACATCGAGCCGAGACCACACCGTTAAAACATAACTTCATTAACATCTCTCCATTCAACACCCTAACATCCAATGATTATATGAAATAGCTTCTCACCCACTGCTTTCTCGCTCATCCTGGTCGTCGTCCTCCTTCTTCCATCACCACCTCCACTCCTATCTCCAATTAGCTCTTCTCCAAGGATCTCCACTACATTCTGAGTCACTTCCGACACCGTTATTTACTCCAAGACCCCCCAAACACCCAAACCCGCAAAAAAGATTCCCAAAGAGATCAAAGCACCGATATACACCACAATATGGACACCTAGACGCGGCAGTAATAGTTGGGACTGTAAAATTGAGAGGAGAACCAGAAGAATGGTTGTCGGCGCTAGGATAGTCGCGGGTGAAGGAAGCGAGGGTGAGGATGTCACTGATGATGAGGATGAGGATAACAGGGTGAATGGTTCAAGAGATTGCGATCTGTTCGCAATCATGGACATGAGATGTTTCGGGGGGATGGGCAATGTAGTAGTTGTAAAATGTGCTGATAATTGTGGTATTGATGATGACGAATACGTCGGAAACGTTGGTTGCCAAGAAAATTGAGCGCTAGCCTTGGACTGAGGTTGGACCGCTCCAGCGCCTAACGCCAAATATGCTCTCCCAAGCAACAACGTTACTCCCAACGAAAACAACAACGAATTCACCCTCTGCAAACACAGCACGAACACCGGGATCCTGATGAAAGGTATTCCATAGACCCTCTCCAAATCGTCCCTGGCTCTAATCATCATCAACTCTTCCAGATCCTCATCGACTTGGGACTCCAACGACTGTTCGAGGTTTTCGCAGTTGTCCGCGTTGTCGAGGGAGAGGTTGGTGAGATAGGGCAGCTCGATGTCGGATCGTCTTCCGAATCTCGACATGGAACCGACGGAACCGGTGAGAAGAGGCTCTTGTTCATTCCCAGTTTCGTCCGCAACACCGATACCGATACCCCCAGGCTGGTTTTGTAGACTTCTCTGGCTCTGTTTCGACACTTCACGAGAAAGCGTTGAGAATTGAGGTGAAGAAGACGGGTTCGGGTACGAATCATCGTTCCGAGAGAACGGTTGGGGCTGCTGTACCTGAGTAGGTATTTTTTGAGCAGGCAACGACGACTGGATTTGGGTTTGGAAGGTCCCGTATAACTTGGCTAGTTTTCCTTTGCCTTTCCTGCCACCGTCACTAGCATCCCCCCTTTCTCCTTCCCGTTCCGCTCCATCTTCTACGTCTGGATGTTTTCTGACCAAGTTTCCGTCCTCGTCAATGTTGACGAGTACATCTTTGTATAAAGTGATACTCTTGTAACCTTGAACGATGCCTACAACGGCTTCGACCAGTGCCCAACCTAAAGCTATCCACCATACACGGATAAAGGAGGTATACGAGGGCAACTGGGAGTCGTCATTGTGAACAATGAAAGTACTTGGCTCCGGAGATACCGAGACAGAAACGAGTAAGATTGGAAATACTGCAAGTCTGAGTCCTGTTGATACGAGTGTATGAATGACCGTCGAGAGTGCGATTATGAGGGAGCTTGACAGAGTCGGGTGGAGGATTTGCCAAGACGAGGAGAATAATGAGTAGAACCGGGAAAAAAGCGCTTGGGAGAGTGAGTAAAATGGGGAACGGAGAACATGGGAGAATGAGTTTAACGAGATTGAGACAAGTAATTCGGGTATAGGGAAGGGGAGGAGGTCGTTGTATGGGTATAGCTGCTGAGCATCATCCGAAGGGTTCAGTAATATTGGTAACAGCGCGAAAACAATGAAGCCGATAAGAAAGGTCAGAGGTACGAAGGAATAGAACAGTACGAGGGTCCTGTAAGAACCTGAGAAGGGGTATTTCGTTTTCAAAACGTCTACTTTCCAAAAAACTTCTGTTCTACTCACCTCGATAGAATCCTTGCTCCTCCAGTTTTTTATCAATATCCCATTCGTCCTCCTCATCATCAACCGTTTCAGGTAGGACATGGGCGTGCTCAAATTCGACAGCTCCGTCCTCTGGGACACGGTTCAACGTTCCACCTCCAAATCCACCACTGTCGGTCCGATACCTCTCCGGGCTTGAGTGTAGTCGGGAACGCGAGACCGTATCTTGAGTTATAGTGTTCACAGGAGATATGGCCGAGACAGGAGAAGCAAGAGAGTCGTCGTCGTCGTCGTGATGTGGCAGTGACATCGATTCTTTCACCAACTTGGCGTAACAAGCTGTTATTCGCGGTTTAAATCTGTGTCACAACTCGTCTTCGGTCGGTGCAGACGACAACCGTAAGAGAGCTCGTCAGCTCTTTAGACTGATGGCAAACGAAGAGATGAGGTGACAATGGCGCAAAGTTGGTCTAACTTGAGAGAGAGAGAACGTCAAATAACGTACGTACATTATACAGAAGATCATGTGTGGAATAATAACTTGTACTAAATTAGGTCCGGAGAAATTCAATCAAAGAACTCTATACGTATTCAACAGACTTCGGTCGAAGGCGGATGACTTGGTATATGATTACTACCAAATTGAGTGCTCCTAAACCTTACAAAAGGACGACAGAGGAGAGTTCCAAGGTCTGCCTAGTTGATGTGAAAAGTACTGATTGATCATGAAGGCGTCAAGGCGTCAAGAAATGATCTAAAATGGTCGGTATGCGAGCACTCAAGGGCTTAAGACTCAATGTTGTTTAGTACCAGCGTCCGAGTGAATTCCGGAAGTATACTATTCTCAGAGAGAACCATCGGATCTATAGGAAAAGAACAGCCTCAAGAACTACACTGGAAATGTAGAATTAGGAAAGACAGTACGCAACAAAAATACTTCCCTCTAACTCTTCCCACTTATCTCCCTGAGACACCGAATCACAATCCCTATTCCCTCTGTAACGTCATCCACATCTTCTTCTGCTACTCTGGACACCAAACCTGTAAGTTTATCCGGATGCCACCGCAATAACGAAGTACGTATCCGCTCTCTTGTCGACGTCGTGTTGCCCCGCACTTTCAACGGATCCAGAATGAAAGACTGAATAGAACCCGGTGTCAAGTTTGCCAAAGTAACAACTGAAGCTGGTTTTGGAGGACCATGTATTCCAGCCCTTGCTCGAGAATGATTTGACGCGGAATTGGGATTGACGTTGGTGGAGTTTGATTTAGGTATAGAACGGAAGTGAAACGATTCCTGACTGGCCAAGGTATATCAGTGAACCACACCCTCTTCTCTTCTTCATTGCTGTTATGCTGCTATTGACCGTTCTCAAAAGCTCACTCCAAGCCTTCTCATACACCTCCCACCTTCCCAACACCTCTGCTTCCCAATCCCGTACACTTAACTCCTCCTTGACTTTTTCCGTCCTTTCCAAATCCCGATTCCCGTTTTTATACCACCACATACCCATTCCTCTTCGCCACGTCGAGCTTCGGCCTTTTCACGTTCCAAAACGTTCGAGCTGGGTTGCACTAGTTGCTTGTGGTGCAACGCGAGGTACAGGAAGAGCTTCCATGGAAAATTTAGCGGTTCTCGGTTGTATTCGCATCTTTTTCCTCTTCGTCTTCAGAAACATTATTGATGCCCCAGCGCTTGAAGCTTTTGGAGGGAACACGAAATAACCCAAATTCGAGAGGTCGTGTTGGAATATAGTCCAGAACTCGTGGAAGGAAAAGACGCGGAAAAGAATTTCGTCGGGGTGAATAGAGCAGATTCGGAAGGAGAACTAGTCATAGAGCCGATAATCATACTCGCTGTAGAAGTGTTTCCTATGTAAGAAACTTGAAAACGCGTTCCATCCATTTCCGTGGGAACCAAACATGTACAAGCAGACACGCGTTTCGCGACTGCACGTGACTCCTTGGGCGCGACCTGGCGCGGCGGCGCGTCTCACCCTGTCTCACCCTAACCATGTCTTATTCTTCTCCTCCTCCTCCTCCAGGGCTACCACTCCACAATCTTTCTTTCCTCGTGGAAAAATTCGAAGAAAATCGCACGAACTGGCACTCTTCCGATCAATACATTCAAGGTCTGACAAACATAATCCGTAATTCGAACATCCCAACAGTTCAGGCGCTTGCCGTCTTAGACACCCTCGAGGAAAAGCCGTCGTTTTTGAGCAGGTTTCAGGGCGCACATGGTCCTCAGCAAGTTCGCAATCTCTTTCATGGTAATACACCTGTATTCCTAGGCCTCAGGCCTCAGTATCCAAGCTCTAATCATTGTTCGTCTCCAGCGCTCTTCGAAGCAAGTGCTTGCCCGTTCATGGCCGAAGACCAGAAACAGATGATATTTCAAAGCAAATTCACAAAGTTCACATCTGATCTCATGGCATTCCACAACAAGTTTAACGAAGATAACGAAGACAGAGCTTTGAAATCAGGTGTTTTGCGAGGGATTATCCTCATGGCCTTTACCAAGATCGATATTCCTGATCCTGGAAAAATTCTCGTAAAAATCCTTGAAGAGCTTGTCGACGACTTTAAGAATGGCTTCTTACTCGGAGATATAATCCATACGGCCAAAAGTTCGTCGAACGCCTCTGCCATCTATTGATTACACACTCAAATTCTCGTCCAGCGCTCTTTGCAAAGTTAGGCTACGAGATAAAAGGAACCTCGCCTGATAAACCAGAAAGGATTAGTCGGAATGGTGTGTAATCCGTTGATCATAAAATCTCTTTTCTCTAAAAAAAGCTACAGTGCAAATCTTGAGTAATTCCATGGCAGCCCCCTTTCGGGGAAAGTCTGCACAAGCATTGTTCAATTACATCAAGAAGTGTCAGAGCAAATTTACCCACACTGGACCATCCCGCACGAACTACTACGCGAAATTTATCTCGGTGTGTAACAGCTCCGGAACTGGGAAGACAAAAACTATACTCGAGGTAAACCATGCGTCACCACTGCAGTTCATCAGACAAAGTGACTCAGAGTACTTCCATAGCTGCGTAACCTGGGCGCCTGCGTCGTTTACATCAACATGCGGCCAGACTCGGACTCTGAAAACTTTCCTCCACGGGACGGCGCAATCGCGCGTTTGTTCGAGTCTGCCGTGAGCATTTCCTCCGAGCCTGAGTCTTTTGAAAAGCGTGTTATCATGATCTTCCGTGCACTTTTCCGAAATCTCAAATGCGAATTCGAGCGGCTTACGGAGGTACACGGCTCAAACGCTGAGAGGATTATCGATGCCTGGAATGACCTTTATACCAAGAATACAGGAACAGACAACCTCAGCCGAAAATCCTTTTTTTCGCACATCTCCAAACAATATGACCGGTTATGGCAGGAGGTAAGTTGTTCACTGCCACAGATGCCTAGTCTTTAGTTAAACTTGTATAGACTAAGACAGTATGCCTCGAAGCTTGTCGCACGCTGCTGGAGCAGGATCATTCTACCCTTCTCGCCTTGCCATGCTTCAAAAACAGCCAGCGGCTTTTGGTCATTTCACTGGATGAGGTTCAAGGACTTATTAAGCCGAAGAACAAGTATCTTCCTTCTCACATTCTCGGTCAAGTCATCAAACGCTTTTCCACCCCGCAAGTTCTGAACATTTCAATCTGGGTCATCTTCTCGTCGACCGATAGCAGTATCGCCCATTTTGCTGCTCCCGCTCACATACGTAAGCCTAAGACTGAGTTCTACCATTTTGGACCCATCGAACTGATTTGACAGATACTTCGCAGCGAGTGGTCAGCTATTCTTGCCATTCAATTCTCTTCAGTTGGATCTCTTCACCAGACGTATCGAGGAGCTTGACCTATTTAGCGTTGGCTCATACGACGATGTCATCCAGTTTGGCAGGCCATTGTAAGTCTTCATTGTCTTTCCCTACCTTTAACGTGTATCTTACAGTGCTATATAGGTGGGAATCTGTCAGAGAGCTTTACGGCGATCCCGAGAAGATGTCGAGATACGCAGGTGCCAAACTCGTAGGCATGGGCGAAAAGGTTTCCGATGCTCATTTCCTAGCTGTGCTCTCCCAACGCTTCTCACTTCAACTTGTTATGGGCTCGAGAGATGCAGTTGAATACCTCGAAGAATCAATTGCAAACCGAATGCGCTACGTCCTCCTTACCTCTACCGATCGCTCATGGCAGTTCACTTGTTATCCCTCGGAACCCGTCTTATCCAATGCTGCTGCCCATTTCCTATACGGGGAAGAGAAAATGTTGACTGCTGCCATCTATGCTCTAGCCAGACAAATTGGAGAGCACGTCATCGACGCTGGAGAGCACGGGGAGCTTATAAGCAGGTTACTTGTCCTCATCAGTCGAGATGTGACCACCATACGAGCATATAACATGGCACCTGCGCCCACGCTACGTTATCGTGAGAACATCAGTTTTCAGAAATTTCCTCTCCATGCAGGCAAGGCCTATTTTGATTATCTGCGGCCTGTTGCAGTACTGGATGTTCTCGATACCTTGTTTGGTCCTGGCTGGACAAAAGACAAAAACAACGAGGATCAACGGGAGGAGATCAAGGGAGACTTCGCCAATGCTTTTGTATCTGCTTCACATTGGGTATCTATGACTAACAAAGTAGGGGATCGCCCAGAGAACATGGAGTAAGTGAATTCTACATATTGTCGTCGTGGTTGCGAGACTGATATAATACCTACAGTGCTGTTGAATGTCTTAGTACGCTTTACAAAACTGGGGTTGCTCTTCAGTGTGTTCACGACCAACCTGTCATCGACAAAGTCATCCCAATAATGTTCTTGAACGAGCAGAAGAACGACTGTATTGGCTTTTCTGGTGTTTTCTTTCAAGACAGGAACCGGCAGACGGAAAATCCGAACGCGTTGCATATCATTGACCCTAGCATTCCCAGCATCAACCTCGCTACTACCATGCCATACATTGCAATCTGCTTTGATTTCGGGGTCGCTACCCCAAAGACTGCCACCAGCGCTAGGCTCACTAGGTCTTCTACCACAACTTCCGCTAGAACTAAGAAAAACAACGATTGGATTAGGATCCACGCTACTGGTCTCGATTCGGAGGTCTTCCCTGTACTCGAAGCTAGACCTGCTTTTGCCAAATCTCTTATCGAACTGAGGGACATTGATCGCCGAAAACCGGAAACTGACGAGCAGCATATTTCGGATGTAGCACAATTCGCAACATCAGGGTTTCACTTCCGTCGTGGGCTCGATGTACCCTTCGAAGAAGATAAGGATCAGAATGTGAAAATCGCGCAGGGGTTGGACACACCCCTTGTTGAGACTTTGAGTGCCTCTGGTCATGGTGGGTGCAAAAGAAAGCGAGTTCCCTCGAGCACTGATTTTAACATCCATCATGCTTTAGAACCCGAGGATGTAACGATGGACGATTTGAATGAAGCCTCTGGAAGCCAAGAGCACCATATTTGATGGAAATGATGATCTACGGGCGTCTAGCTTTCTTTCCGATTCAGCGGGGAACTCGGTTTTCATTTTGTACGTACGTATTCGACGCCGACGTTCCCTCTCTCAAGTAGACCAACTTTGCGCCATTGTCACCTCATCTTTTCTTCGTTCACCATCAGTTTGAAACTCCCGTATGACCGTCCCTAAAAATGCACCAAGTACTTTATGTATGTAAGAACATCAACTCCACTTCCATACCCTTTCCTTAAAAGTTCTGTTCGACACCTAAAGGACTTGAAAGACGAACATAGATAAGTACGATATGTAACACTAGTAGTAGAACCCTGTCTCGAAGAATAAGTTTGACCAACTTGTGTAGATATGCAGTGAACATTATACAGAAGATCATGTGTGGAATAACTTGTACTAGGTCCGGAGAAATTCAATGCAACTTTCGTATATGATTATCAAAAATTACAAAAGGACGACGCACTCAAGCGCTTAAGTCACTCAATGTTATGTTTAGTACCAGCGTCCGAGTGAATTCCGGAAGTATACTATTCTCAGAGAGAACCATCGGATCTATAGGAAAAGAACAGCCTCAAGAACCAGGAAAACTACACTAGAAATGTAGAATTAGGAAAGACGCAGTACGCAACAAAAATACTTCCCTCTAACTCTTCCCACTTATTTCCCTGAGACACCGAATCACAATCCCTATTCCCTCTGTAACGTCATCCACATCTTCTTCCGCTACTCTGGACACCAAACCTGTAAGCTTATCCGGATGCCAGCGCAATAACGAAGTACGTATCCGCTCTTTTGTCGACGTCGTGTTGCCCCGCACTTTCAAGGGATCCAGAATAAAAGACTGAATAGAATCCGGTGTCAAGTCTGCCAATGTGATAACTGAAGCTGGTTTGGGAGGACCATGTATTCCAGCCCTTGCTCGAGAATGATTCTGTGTGGATGTGGAATTGACGTTGTTGGAGTTTGATTTAGGTATATAAACGGAAGCGAAACGATTCGTGACTGGCCAAGGTATATCAGTGAACCGTACCCTCTCTTCTCCATTGCTGTTACTGCTGCTGCTATTGACCATTCTCGAAAGCTCACTCCAAGCCTTCTCGTACACCTCCCACCTTCCCAACACCTCTGCTTCCCAATCCCGTACGCGCAACTCCTCTTTGACCTTTTCCGTCCTTTCCAAATCGCGATTCCCGTCTTTATCTCTAAGAACACCGCCGCTTCGTACCCATTCCTCTTCGCCACGTCGAGCTTCGGCTTTTTCACGTTCCAAACGTTCGAGCTGGGCTGCACTAATTACTGGTGGTGCAGCGAGAGGTACGGGAAGAGCTTCCATAGGAACTTCAGCGGTATTCTCGGTTGCCTTCGCGTCTTTCTCCTCTTTGTCTTCTTCAGAAACATTATTGGTGCCGTTAGCGCTTGAAGCGTTTGGAGGGAACACGAAATAACCCAAATTCGAGAGGTCGCGTTTAGGCGGTGAAGAGTATAATCCAGAAGTCGTGGAAGGAAAAGACGTGGAGAAGAATTTGGTCGGAGTGGAGAGTGCAGATTTGGAAGGAGAACTAGTTATAGAGCCGATAGTCGCAGCTGTAGAAGCGTTTCCTAAGAAACTCGAGTTTGAAGACGCGTCATTCGCGCTGGTGCTGGTGCTGGCGGCGTACGTAGTTCGGGGCAATAAAGGATTTCGAGGAGGCGTGAAAAGCATAGTATCTTCCAACTTCTTTCCTTTTCCTTTATCGCTCCCGACAGCTCCAACCCCAAACAAACCATTGTTCCCTCTCCCACTCGCAGGAGTCGGACTGTCGAACATCACACTGCGGTTGGTAGCACTAGTACTCCCATCTCGCTCCCGTAAAAAAGTCGAAGGGTTCAGTATCGAAGAACCCTCTTCAAACTGAGATTGAGATTGCCATGAATATGACGGGTCATTGTTACTGGATGTACGAGACGGCGATGCGTACGTTGTTGTGTGCCGAGAAGGTGACTCGGCCAACGCACTTCCTGGGGAAGGATGGTAGTTGGCGAATAAAAAGCCGGTACCTTTTATCATCTAGAGCGCATTCATATGAGAGCGAGACATGTTCAAAGAATTACCTACTTACTGGCAGTTAACAAAGTCGAAATGAAAGTACTTTCACAATCTGCAAACCGGCGCGCGAGAAGAAATGGTTGGTTTTCGCTTAGTCATCAGCTATGTAATGTTGTCATCAACAACTTTAACATTTTAGACTGTCTGCAATGGGTTAAAAGTGGCGTTTCCATCCAAACGGAATGAAAGCGAGATCCAAAAAAGCTGAAATGAAATGAACTGTACTCGACAATTTGCAAACCGGCGCGCGAGAAGAAATGGTTGGTTTTCGCTTAGTCATCAGCTATGTAATGTTGTCATGATTGGGAGTGGCCGACAAGCGGCAGATAACAAACCGTGGACCTGTAGAACTTAGATGTCCGATTTTTTTTGCTAGAAGGCATAGTTGTCTACTTACGTACCAATACATAGGTAGTATCTCTTTGTTTTCAGAACCTCGCTTCCTCATGAATATCTTCCAAGGTAATATCAAATCTTCCAATCATCTTCTATGGGCTGTATTTGACATTTGTTAAGATTTTTTTTTTTACTTCATTCCTATGTATTCTTCCTGTTATAATTCAATAGTTCACTTGTCACCGGCCAAAATGAGCATACCCAGGATCTGACCTGTAATGAGGTAAACAAGTATCAAAAGCTGGCTAGCATCAAGAGAGGCACAATTCACTACAGAAACAGGTGGAAATGCAAGTTACAACGGTTGAAAGATTGGTTTGGAAGATTTGACGCACGTGAAAAATTTTTGGTGCGCCTTTGCAGAACAATAACCGATCTGATACGGAGAAAGATAAGTACTAGTAAGGTTTTGGGAGATAGAATGTTTCAATATGTTACCTGAGGAATGTAGAGACTGTCAGGAGAGTTCTTTGACTCGTGCAATTCAACTAGTTGTCAGAGTCGGGCAGATTTTTTTTCAGAAGACGTAGTCGTCGACGTATCAGTCCACAAGTAGTATCTGTTTGTTTTCAGAAGCCCGCTTGCGTGTAAATATCCTTTGAGGTAATATCAAGAAATCGGACCGGAAAGCGTGGCAAGTTCAAGGCCGAACAGTCAGCAAAGAGACTAACATGGCCGCATGACTTAGTTTATACATCGCACTACTAGTGCTACGGCCTAAATGATGGTCGTTCAGACCTTGTTCCTAGGCCTCGTAATTCGTTGGCTTCACCACGGTAGATTGATCGTATCTAACTGCGGCATCCTTTCTTGTCCGTTTCTACCTGTCACTTGGATCTAATTTACGGTATAAAGAATGACTGCCCATACCTTCGATTCTAATGTTGTATCTGTTAACGTTGTACTTTGCCGCTATCGCAGATACATATGTTACTTTTGATGAGTGAAAGAAGGAAGCCGGAATATGTTTCTCACAAAAACAACAGGCGATAACGACATTATGGGGCATCGGATGATCCAGTCTAAGAGCTTAGAGGGTTCCGAGTGTAGTGCACATAGGCCTAGGCGCCCGCGATGTCGTATGATCATTTATTTCTATGATGAGGCATTACTGCTCTTTGCAGGACATAAGGCACGGCGAGAAAATTTTCCCGCGCGTCAAATTTCAATCTTCCAAAGCAATTTTCCGATCCAATCTTCCATGGCCGGCTGTATCTCCCTCATTCAAAGCTACAACCTCATTTCTAATGAATTACATTCCAGCCTCGTGTATGCCACGCCGAGGGCAACGTCCTATATCCTTTATCAGTATATAGTAACACAAGCACAACATGATGTCAACGAATTAGAAATGTAAATAAATCACCAAGAATGGCCGCCATTTAATTAGATTTAGCTAATAAAAAGCATGCAAAGATATTGTACAGCAAGCATCTGCCATGGAATCCTCTTCACTTTATGTAGCTGTGAAACTAGATCTGAAAATCCGGGAGCATTCGATATGCCAAACCTGCCACTATCGGGCCTGATTGGATTTGGATTACATCCATGTGCATGCCAGCTGTAAAACTAGATTTGACAATCAAGGAATCCTACATTTGACATGTCAAACCTGCCACTATTGACTGCATTTAGATCCGAAGCTACAATTTCGTATCTTGGTCCGAGAGGGTAATGGATTACAGTTGTCAGAATAGAAACTCCAATTCCCATGCATGTCACCAAATAAAAATAGCTGTAAAATTCAATAGAAATTGCTGCATTTGACATGCCAAATCTGCCACTATCAGTCTTGGCTGTATTCAAATTCAAAGCTACAACGTCATGTCTAATGAATTACATTCCAGCCTCATGTATGCCACGCTGAGGGCAACGTTCTATATCCTTTATCAGTATCATCATGTTGTGCTTGTGTTACTATATGATATAGTAACACAAGCACAACATGATGTCAACAAATTAGCAGCGTAAATAAATCACCAAGAATGGCCGCCATTTAATTAGATTTAGCTAATAAAAAGCATGCAAAGATGTTGTGCAGCAGATATCTGCCATGGAATCCCCCTCACAAACTCAAGCTAGACCGCAGAGCATTCATCCAGACAACAGTGACAATAGCCAGTCAGAGTCTCCGACTCAGGATGTCCCTTCAGGCACTGCTGATAACAACCAGTCATTAACATCCTCAGACCAGGTGAGTGAGTTATGTATGAATAGAAAATCACTGCATTCTTATATGTTCAGAAACAGCTGTGAGTTCAATTAATTATTCAACAATCGCCAATACCTCCTTTATACCGGATGATAGACTGATAATTTACAATATACATATTATATTCTATCATTCCTCTAGATATTTTGAAGAGACTCTGATTTTAAACTATCAGTTTACAGATTCCTATCACCTTCAATCGGGTTTTACTTTCCATTCTCAGCGTTGCATTCATTATCGCAAAGTCTGTCACAGCAGCGGAGAATGAACAAGTTGCTACTATTCATCTAGACTGGGTTTTAGGCATAACTTCTCTCGTGTAAGTATATCTTTATACCCGGGTTCAATTGAAGCTTAGTGTGGCCACAGATTTGGCTGGCTTGAGTTTTACCAGTCAGTGTCAACTCCTGGTACTGCTATGCACTGGTGGGCAAGCGAGGACAGGTCCCTTATCCTTTTCAAAATAGTAAAATATTCTGCATTGGTAATATGGTACCTCATTTTTGGAACAAGTCAGTATCCTCTAGAAGCTGAATTGGTTGTTCTCATATGACTATTTACTACCAATCAGTTATGTTCTCTGTTGGGTTCTTTTTACCAGTGGTAGTCAATAATCTGGTCGCATATGATGTATTCATAGATGACTGGGGGAAATTGGATGCCAGATTCTATGATCATGAATCAAAAATGTTTTCCATAATTGGAACATCAGTTGTTACTCTGGTATGATAGGCTTGTTGCTTTACCCTGTAACTTTTTTGAAAGTTCTGTCCAGATCATTGTCCTTTTGACATATGAATTTCAAGTGTACTGGATTGACAGTAGTGGTTTCAACACCGAAAATCACACACCTTCTACCCTATTCAATTTTCGCGCGTATTTTTCAAGACTGAAACGTTTTAAAAGTCAGTTAATTCCGCTGAGTTCGTGATGAAAAACTGAGATATCTATTCCTGTATTTAGGACTGCCTCTCCATGTCATAGTTGGAGCTCTTTTATTCCTTCTGGGGACTGTCATCTTTTCACTTGTTACTCACAATCAGCAAATGCATGAAATTCGACATGAACACATTGCCTTTTTTCTAGGACCCCAATACGATAAGGATGATTTCGAAGGAGCTGCTGGCTGTGTAGAGGCACTCCAATTTTTTTTGCTCCCGCCATGGTTGCATTCCGAAACTGTTGTCCGTGTTTTACTCAAAATAGCACCTAAAACAAAACTGGACGTGGATTGGAACACAGAGAATTTGGAAGATCCTGTTTGTCAAAAATCTGTTTTGGGCCCAAGGATGTACTTGAACTGAAATTACAAGTACAATATCCTAAACATTGCTAAGTTCACGTATTATGTCAGACTATGTTTACGAGGCCTGGGTTTACTATGACTCGGGGGAGGGCCGACAAGCGGCGAATAACAAACCGTGATACCCATAGGGCCAATTTTTGTGGCAATGCTTGCTAGAACAAAGTAGGATACCTATATGTACTATGGTAGGCTGTACTATTCAGAAAGACAACAGGCAAAATCTCCCCCCAATACCTCTAGTCTAGACACGAACTTATTCCAATAAATATCATGCACAGACTGTTTTTCCAAGACCTTGCCAGGCCATCAATATCGTACCCAACCCCATCACCCTTCCACCAAAATTTCAGAGCACAATTTCCAATGGAACCGATGTTCCCACTTGCTCTTCGATGTAACAGGGTAATATCTTTACAGGGATTCCCAAGGCTAAGCACCAAGCATTGAGAGAAAGAGAGAACCAGCATTGACAGTTTGTCTCCTCAAGCAGGGTAAAGAAACGAGGGATTCAGTTTGCTGGTATATAGCCGAGAAGTCATGTGTGCATGTCGTGGAAGAATTGAAATGATTGCGAACACACAGAGCGACAAATGAATTATTTAATGACGCCGCAGGACCGCACAAGGTCGAGAGATAGCGTGAGTTTGTGAATTAGGGGAGTATCTTGAGTATCATGTAAGCAAGAATTGGGCTTTTTTGCGCGTGAGGGTGTAGGGTGGGAATACTTGAGTATAATGTAAGCAGGATCCCAGCCCAGTGTGCTGAAGGGGAGCGCAAAAAGTGACGTCATGATTACGTGAAGTATTATGTAAAAAGCTTTCCGAGGCTGCTAGAAACAAATGAGTTGGGAGGGGGCCGACAAGCGGCGGAGAACAAACCGTGACAAATGAACTGGTTTGTGACCTTTACAAAAGTCTACTACAGTACTGCCTCTCACCGCCCTCCCTTCGGTCGGCCGGCTTCGAGGCACCATATTATCAATTAGATAAGTATTGTAATAAGTACGAAGATGCAAAGAGAAGTATCTGTAAACGGAGAGGAATACTGCCAACCTAGATGCAAAGACTAGCAGAGGTACATACAAAGAAAAATGGTATTTACGTAGATGTCCATAGGAAGAACACGGAACAATGGCAGCGAATATGTATCTGTAAGCGGGAAAAGCCACAGATGTATTGGTAAGCAGGAAAAGGGGCCACAGATGTATAGTGAGGGGATTGGGCAACTTGAAAATGACATCATTTTGATTAGGTAACTTATTGGTAATCTTCGTTTCCGAACCTGCTACTTAGAAATGAGTGGGGGAGGCCGACACGCAGCGGATAACAAACCGTGGGCCAAAAAGTTGAATATATACAGATTTCTTTCACCACCAGCCACAAAAAACCAAAAAATTTCGTTGACGCAGAACCAACGAGCGACGGGGAGGTGAGAGGTTTGGGATATAACGAGTCATGTAGGGAGAGTGGAAGGGGGCGAGCGGGGTTGTGTGCAGGGCAGCAGAAGAGGAGGGGGAAGAAGAAGGGGGGTTTGTAAGCAGAAAGGCAAGCAGAAGAACGGGCAGCAAACGGGCAGACACCAACAAAACATGCAAGAAAATATAATGGGTAACGGATGTTACAATAATAGGGGTATGTAACATGAATGTCATTCAGATGTTACTATAGCTTTGGAATGTGACCTCAGGTTACAATAATGGAAGAATACAATAGGAATATTACGGGTTATAACCCTCTGTTACAGTAACATGAGTATATTACGGATAACAGAGGTATATTACCACAATATATCACTCTGTTATCTATTATAATTTGACAATACGATAACAGCAAGGATACAATCTGTTATGATTTAGCAGTATCATAACAGCAAGTTAAAATGGGAATACAGCCATCTCAGGCTGTAGCAACATCGAAAAAAAAAACAATTCGACAATATAGAAGAGTCAAGACTTTTCAATGTGGCTACAAAGTTAAAAAAATATGCTACCGCATTACATCTGCCCGCTCAATCTTACAGCCAGGTTCGGGTGTTTGAGAGAGCTTGCAACGCTTCTTAAAGGTCGTACAGATAAGGGAAACAGACTCGTCAGTGAATGCGGGTAACGGGTACAGCTTTTAACTTGACGCGTCTATGTATATGGTCACGTGACTCGACACTGGCTTTTTAACCGGTCACCGTGACGCGTGCCCTCTTTTGTCTTATACTTCCATCATCATGCCCATCCATCCCTAGCTCCTCTGGTGTCGACACTCTCCAGCCAGTTGTAACGTGCCTCGACAAACTCTTGAAGAACATACTGCTGACAGAAGCAACGATAAGCTGTATGCATTAGGTTTGGGCTTCATCATTTAGTTCTCGGGCGTATGTCTCATTTTTCGTGGGCCGGGTATATGCGCGTTTTTTTCCACTAGATGTCCCGAATTTTTTCCCTCTCGACTTGAACAAAACCGACGCACAATTAGCATTGCATCCTCCAACTCTGTACTTTCCGTGGGTCACTCATTATTCTCCAAACCGCTGACCTCTTCCCGCGAACCGAGTCAGGTGTTATGTGCGACCTGCGTATCTAGAGTCAGCCAAGAGGGATGAAGGACGTTGGCCGACAGACGTTCTGCGCCACATATGCAGCGTTCACTTTTGGATGGTGTTGGAGTTCTATTCAGTGTCCATTGACACATCTCCATTTTTTTTTAATTTGGTGTGTTCGAGAGCAGATGTTTCAACGTTGACGTTTTCACTAGATTAGATATGCACTCATCTCTTTTTTAGCCGACAGTTCATCGACATCTCTTTCTCATATCTCTGTCGTGAAGCAAGATCCCACCGTTCCAATCTCCATCCCCTCTTTTCCATGTGGAATGCCTCAAGGCGCAACTTCTTGTTGAGCTTCAATCAGCTCTGCTGCTCGCGAAAATGTTCTGCATCCATATGCTAGACATTATGCCAAGACTTACAGCCCCGTTTTTGGTGAGGCTTTGGCTTCTGTGCTGGTGTTGTTAGTGCCGGTTCGACTTCGACTTCGACGCCTTAACTCGTCATTTTCATTTACATTACTCTTTGGCTTCGTTTTTATTCTTTCGGATTATCCGTGGATGTTTGTGTGCATTTTCTTGCTTGTTTCCTATGCCTCTTTGCCGTTGCGTACCTTAAGTTCTTGTCTCATTCTCTTGTATTGCTGCTACTGTACCTTTAATATATTTTCTTTGCCATGGCTCATGATCATTAGTCTTGTGGTTTTGAGTCGATGCGGGCACTTCTGCAAAATGATGACATAATATAAGGATATTCACACAGTCCCAGGGCTGGTTCTGAGCGTATTTACGCCGTTACTTCGAAATCCGCCGTGAATAACCTCGGGCACTCACTAGCAATTGGATAAAAATTCAGCAGGAGAACTTGGAGGAGTCTGAATACGAGAAGTACTAAGTAAGTACTTATGTCGGGTAAATGGTGCAGGTAAGGTGGGAACATTAGAGATACTTAGTGATCTTTTTGTTTTCTTGGTCCTAGTCTGGTATTCAGGTATTGTTAAGATTTTTAAAAAGATATTAGCTCGAGATGAGTGAGAAAAAGGCCTCAGATCATGCAGGAACAACGGAGAGGTAAGGAAACAGGCCATGGGAATATCCTTATATTATGTCAGGATTTACAGCAGTGCCCGCGTCTATTGTTTCGCACCAGACTACATATATACACACGATGAGTGTTAAGTATATATCGTCAGTCTGGATACTCGAGACTACATGATCATATTGTATGGAATCTGCTATTATGCTAACTACCCAATACGATGAGCAGAACCTCATACATCTGCTCGTTACCCAGTACTGTATCGTTTCGATCAACTGTTCAGTGGGTGTGACGCGTGATGCACTGACACCATCTGTTCACTTGGTTCAGTTGTCCAAGTGATGTGTGACACATCAAAAGTTCAGTTCATTAATATTTGTGACGAGATCAGAAGTTCAGCTTGTTAGACTCAGATTGAATGTGATTTACCTATACCTCATTGCTTGGTTCATTCTCAAAGAGTTTTATAGTTAAATTCCAGTCAAACTGAGCCAGATTGGCTTACAGCCGAGTAGCACTGGACAAGCGACTGAAAGTATGGGATGCAAAGGACTGGCTTTTTAATGGGTCTGGTGATGAGATTGATGACACGTTCCACGACAAAACTTATGCCGGAAAGAAGTCGAATAGACTCCTATATGTTGAAATTTGTGGTTTTCGGTGGGATTTTGACCGAAGAAAAGTTCGTTCGTCACCTGGTTCAAAACTGTGTGTGATGCGTGATTAAACCTGAAAATTGAACTGTTCAGCCAACACTGTGACGCGTGACTGAACACTTGATCGAAACGATACAGTATGTTCCGCATAACCTAATATATACGAATATTACGCCCGTTACCTATTATATCCTACATAATCTCATACAAGCCTGGCTACCTTTTATATTCTACGTTACCTGAAATATTCTTTGCTACCTAATATGATCCTTGGAATGCGAAATAACTCATGTTACCGTGACATGAAATGATGATATGTTATCATTCACAGTACCCTTTGATATTCCTGTCATCATTTCGTGTCACGGTAACATGGGTTATACTGGGTAACCAGGGGTCACATCGCATTATTTCTTCTTGAATGTTTTGTTGGTGGAGGCTTCTGAGTGGGTAATTTGTAAGCAGGATTTTTTTTTTTTTTTTTTTTTTTTTTTTTTGGAGTAACGTTATGTACTCGCACCGCACTGACAAAGTCACCACGATACGAGAAACCCGTGGTCTGTGCAAGGGATTGGGACCTTGCCTGGAGTAAAACATAGTAGCATAGAAACATAAGTAAAGCATAGATTCATAAGCATAGAAGGAAGCACTGCCGATATAAAAAAACTATACGGGACTCCCCGGGGAAATGCATTTACGCACAGAGTGTGGGACTCAGAGTCTCCCCGGGGTGTAGGACATCCTACCTCCCTCGGGGGCCCGTTCGACGGCGCAAATCAGACTCGATACCCACTAAAACCCCGGTTTTAGTGACCCAATCATCTGGCAGGGTGCTCTCTGCTTTTAGCAGGCCTTTCCATGTGGCTTTGACAAGTTTTGGGCTTATACTCTTTTTACCATACTTCCCACTTGTCATGCGTCTGTCTAGCTGCAGACGTTCATTTATCATATGAGTCCATCTATTCACAATCTCTTGTTCAGTGAAGGGATTATTGTTATTTTGAATAACTCGTTCACAACGTAGCTTCCATACTAAATATGCTGATTCTGCAATTAGAATTTTTCTTAATCGCTCATCACCAGTTTTTCTCTTTCCAGCTTGTGTTTTGATATTTGCTAGGCCTGCTCCTATTATCATGCCTAGTCCTGGCCGTTCCCATTCTACTGTGGAGTTTTTCCTGGACCATAGGTCACCTGTTAGATCCCATATAAGCTCTTGGCCAGTACTTTCACAGCCTACAAGGATGTGTGTAATATCTTCTAACTTCTGATCATGCTTACATATTGCCCGTTCTTTGAGTTCATCAGTATAATTTGGTCTTAACCAGTGGTTACCAGTCATATATGCATCATTTGCAATCATCCATAAGAAGTATCTTGTTTTTCTTTCAAGATCTTTGGACCGTATTGATTTCCATATTGTGGCATCTGTTGGTTTGTGGTTGAACAGATCATTTACCTGTGTCCCCAGATTAAGGATGCCCTTGCAGGACCCACCAAAAGTTCCGTGGAAACAACATAAGCCAGTATATCATTTTCAGACAAACTGACCGACAGGGGATTTTGTCCTCTCGGGCCATGTTAGGATACTAGCCATAACATGCCACGGCCCACTCTGTAATGCACGAAGAACCAATTCGCACCAGAGCTTCCCGTTCCCTTCCTGGTGCTTCGTTTGAGCCCTTGGCAGCACGTACGGATCCGCAATCCAGGAAGAGTCCACTGTCTTGCCATGTTTACGTCACGTCATAGTGCCTGATGTTGGCTGCCTACCCTTCCCTCCCATATGAGACTGTGACCATGACTAACCACCTTCCTGTGCCAGAGATCTGAAGATCAACTAGAGGAGGCTGAGGGTGTCCTGCGACCATGTTGGTCTCGGATGGTTTTTAAAAGCATTTCCCTCTATTATAGTCGCCTATGCCATAAAGGCACCTTTTTACAGGCATCCCAATAAGAGATTTGGCAGTGGGTTAGTTTAAAGGTCATCTCGGACTGACGTTAGAGCGTGAAATATCACTTTGAACCAATAAATGGACTCCCCGCCTTGTAGTTTAACGTCTTTCATGGACTCGGAGTGTGCCTCAGCACTGCAAACCCATAGTCGAACCAAGCTGGGACTCCTAAATCTAAGGTCGATGTTCTGTCCTCGGTACAACAATACTCCTCTGCATGGCATAAGAAGTAAGTGACTCCTCAAGAGCATCCCCACAAGTTTCTAGTCATTAAGGACCGCTTTAAAAGGGATGGCCATTTGCCAATTTCATCTCCTTTGCTAAGGGAAACCCTCAAAAGCTAGTTTATAGTCATCACAGACCGCTCAAGGGGATGACCATTTGCCAATTTAATCTCCTTTGCTAAGGGAGACCCACTGAAGCTAGATTAAAGTCATTTCAGACTGATCGGAAGGCCTGACCATTTGCCAATTTAACCTCCTTTGCTAAGGGAGGGCCTTCTTCTCTAGTTTACTGTCATCCCGGACACAGAGCGTGATGTTGGACCACTGCAAACCCACAAAGGGGACTCCAATTTCCAGGGAGCATGGCTACATCTGCCACCATTAGAATCCTTTACTAAGGGACACTCACCTGATTTACTATACGTCCTTCATCGTGAGAGTCACAGACGTCGAGTGAGCTCCTCCATTTGAGGAATCGAACGGCCTTTGCCAAGGGCCGACTCACCACGGAGTCACGTGATCACACGTGCAGCCAGAAGGTTCATCCGAACCGGACAAAGCCAATCCAGCCCAGGCAAACGCCAAATGTAAGCAGGATTTTGGGTCCTGTGAAAGTTAGATAGTTTGTAAGCAAGACAAGCAGGACAGTGGAATGCGGTGAGCAGGAAAATGACGTCATTTTGATTAGGTAAATTATGTCAGAATTTGAGTCCCGAGCCTGCGAGAAACAAAGTCTTCATTTCATTTCTTTCACAATTTGCATTACACGGTTTGTTAGAAGACTTGGTTGGTTTTCGCTTCGTTATCAGCTATGTAATGTTGTTATCAACAACTTTAACGATTTTAGACTGTCTGCAATGGGTTAAAAGTGGCGTTTCCATCCAAACGGAATGAAAGCGAGATCCAAAAAAGCTGAAATGAAATGAACTGTACTCATAACTAGGGATGTTCGAGTGCCGAGTCTGCCGACTGCGTTGACAGTGACCTTGCTTGCAGATTTAAGTTGCCATGAAATGAAGCACAGAGCAATATTCATAAATTTGTAGTACATGATATATTACAGTAGGTTTTTTCGCTATAGAGGCCAGTAATCTGACTACAATGACATGATCAAGCGTCGTAGGGTAGAGACAGGCCGGAGCGGCAATGCAAAGTTTGGCGCTATTTGTTTTATGAGATGATGGGCGAGTAAAGACCCAAGCAAGGTAAAGCGTACTTACTTTCAGCCTTCAAGGCCCGATACAGTGAAGTTTTGGAAATACGTAACTGTAAAACCAGTAGAGCTATATTGTCAAATTTGTGAGTCCTTTGTGAATCTCTGGGAAATACAACGTTTTTACATTCAGTATCCATGATCACGATATACATATAAATAAATAATAAAAATCAAGAATAAAATCTCCATGTATCTAAATGCTTGTAGTATGGCTAACAGTTAGAAGACTAGAAGCATTCCCGACTGTTAAGGGCAGACTCGAATCATTGTTATATATTTGTCCAATTATCCTTCCCAATCGCGCATTTCTGAAGATACGACAAGCTACAGTGCTCAACAAAGCTCCTTGAGGGAGAAATATTATCTGGCGGTACGATTGAATAGAAGGTACATGCAGCAAGATAGTAGCAGAAACAGAGCCAATGACAGTGATTCTAATGCCAATAAAACCGGAATGATCAGTAATTGAATTGCTTCGAGTGGATCTCTACTCACAGGTATAACATCTGACCATCCATGAACAAGGCTCTGGAGAATAGAGGCAGGTTTTTACCCGAAAAATAATTCCCTAGGCCTGTTTTTGTCTCTACCTTCTCGGGAAGGCTGTTTTGAAAGAGACGATACGATATAGCAAGGAACACACAGGTGTCATTGGTAAGTGGGCCGACCGTTGCTATGGATGCGTATTTGACCTCAAATTGACTCGAGGTGCAATAGACAGATCCAGCAAACTCTACTTTGGAAGGTCCGGAGAAGATAAAGATCGACATAGTAATACATGCTAGGTTTCCTAGCCATATTGCGAAAAAGAGAGCGACTAGAAAATGATTGTGGAGATAGACAGCACGAAAACGAAGGAAGAGTAAGAATGTGACGGAGGCCATAGAGATGACGCCAAATGATACACATATACTGCCAAGAATGGCACAATTTGTGTTTGACGAATCTACAGCATCTTGTCTAAATTTCATACAGAGACTTTCGTTTGGCAAGTACGCACTTGGAATTATCAACAATGTGTCTGTGAGCGTGACCCCTAGTCCAGAGAGTCTTCGAGAGAGACCAACTGTTAGTATTTTTACTACTAGTAAGGCAGGACCTGGCAGGTACCACTTTAGGTTTAACAAGGACTTACCTGGCCACAAAGTAAATGAAAGTAGGAAAAGGATGATGTTTGCATGTCAATAATAGCCTAAAGTCATCCTTCAAGTTGGTACAAATGTCCCAGAGATACATCTTTTATTCCATGGTCAAATTAGAGAATGAAGTCCAGAATTATAGTTTGCCACTGACCCCTAGAGTTGCAGCTGCAATGACCATTACCACCTGCATTTGATGTAATGCATCATTAGACATAGCATCGGTAGAAGAGAGGTCGAAAACAGAAACCATGATGAGGAAGAACCTGACTCAACTCATAGTATAAGTATCGGTCTCAGAAGTAAAATCAAAACATGTGCTGCAGTGTCTAATTCGATTGAAACCGCAGTAATCTGAGCTTGAGGTGGTAGCTACATTGAACTTTGCTATATTGGACTCTACTCCAAGGCACTATACAGTGAAGAGTAATGAGCCTCATCATGATCGGAACACGATCAAAAGATTAATTGCCTTGATTTCTGAGGTTCGAGCTCCTCCATCCCAACATTTCAAAATCAATCCCAAGTATAGGGAAGATGACAGATTGATACTTGTTACTAGGTATGGACTTGATGCAACAGGTTAAAAGAAAACTTCTGCTAAACTCCTATTCTTGCTAGAGTTTTATTTAACCTTCCCCTAGCTATTTATTGAACAGATCAGGGAATTTTCAGGTTTTGATCCCATTATTCGGGCATACTAATCACTGTCTTAAAAGGAGAATCTATTCACCAGATGTGACTTAAATTGGTCCGGAATTAAATTCTGTAGTAAGTGCAACTTGAAAGGCATTTAGGAAAGACATTTCCCTTTCTAAGTTTCTATATACACTATCAAAGAAGGCCATCGCTTCGCGAGGCAGTGATGAGTTTTGTGCCAGACCGGATGCTTAAAGGGGATAGCATCTAGTATGGCCAGCTGTCTACGAGCCAGGATAAAGACGAGTCCCTAAAAGGCCTCGTAATGTGGACTCGTATTCACATGAAATCAGTGTAACTGGCACAAATGGGCTATATTCATTTTCCGTGCAAAATTTTACTCCAAGCACAGGTCAATAATTCAACGGTATTGATCTCTGCCCTCTATCAAACTCGATCACCAGTAATTGAAGTAGTATATTTCTACCGATTAATCACGTTGCTATTAAACTGGGAGATACGAGAGACCCTGATTAAGGGTAAACTGAGATTCGAATCCTGATCAACCATCTTTTCTAGACGAGTATCTCGAAAGACACGACAACCTACAGAACTTGTCAAAGCTATTTGAGGAAGAAATATTATCAGACGATACGGTTGGGGAATAGAGGGTATATATAATAAAATGGTAGCGGAAGTAGACCCCAGCACAGTAATCCTATTGGTATACTTGTCGTGAGTCGAATTCGTGAAGAGAGATGATTGAATTTGCTACTTACAAGTATAAGACTTGACCATCAATGAACAGCACTCTATGGAGGCGAGGTAAATTTTTGCCTAGGACGTAAGTCCTCAAGTCCGATTTTGTCTGCGCTGAGCTGGGAACGCTGTTTTGGAAGAGACGGTAGGATATGGCCAGGAACACACATGTATCATGAACCAATGGGCCTATCACGGCTATCGATGCATACGGGATTCTGAACCCATCAGCCGAACAGTATGTAGATCCTGCTAATTCCACACTATAAGGCTTCGTCCATATGAAAGCTGCCATACACGCGCATCCTAGATTTCCCAGCCATATTGCAAAAAAGAGTATGGTTAAGGAACGACTGTCGTGGTAGACGCCACGAAAACGGAGGAAGAACAAAAATGTGATGGAGCCCAATGCAATAACACCAAATCCAGAGCTCGTGTTTCCGAGGACAACACAATTCTTGCTGAGAGAAGCTGTCAATCACAATTGTATCAATTTTTTTCTTCATCAAATCATCCAATAAGCGCCAACTCACTCGGAATTACTTGTAATGCGGTTGTAAGGATAGTCCCGAGGGTGGTCCATCTTGAACAGAAAAATTAGATTCGGATTCGACTTCGATAGATATGAAAATAGAGACTTGCCTTGCTACAAAATAGACAAAGGTGGGGAAAGGATGGGCTTTGGCTGCTAGTAACACCAATAGCTCGTAATCATCCTTCAGGCTAATGCAAATGTCCCAAATATACATCTTTTATGTTACTATTCAAAAATGAGGAACACTAATTTTAAAAGGTAGCTACTTACCCCCAGAGTTACAGCTGCAATGACCATTACGACTTGAATTTGATGAAGTTCATCGTTGAATGTAGCATTAGTGGGAAGGAGTTCAGAAGCTGGGTCCATCATAAGGAAAACTCTGGCTTCATTAGTATTTATTTCAAGTATAAGCGCCTCCCGCATCATGATTGTTACGCTCAGGAGTGAAGGTACATGTGCCTCCCCCATATCCCGAATGGCAGTGATGATCCGAAGTAGCATCTCAGTGTGCAATCAAAATGCATAATAAATACTCCAAACCTTGGATGATCATTTGGATTGATCTGAGGCCAAAAGTCACTCCTCCCTCACTTCGTGGTCCTGAAACTCGATAGCAACGTAAAAGTATAAATAAACGGACCAATACATAGATCTCATTAGAGATGATTAGTAACAATCATTTCGGGATGCGTTCGAGCGCACTTCGGTTGCTTTAAGTTCTGAGTGAGGCCAGTGGAAAGGCTCTACTGAGTTGCAACTTTAATGCATTCTAGTCAACAAAAATACCGGTGGACCTTCTTCACCCATATTAGACCCTAAAAATAATTTTGTACATATTTTCACAGTCTTCTGGATCACATATAAAAGCATTAACCGAGCACAAAGAGCAGGATGCTTTCAAATGCCACAGAAACCGTTGCCTCAATCATTTACTATTCTACCAACAGTCACTAATCACTTAGAATAATGAGAACACTGCTTTGAAATGACACTGTTCCCAATTTACCGTGACTATAAATTTCAGTTATGGTGTATTTACAAGGGACGTAGGTTAGAGAAATCCGAACCACTAATCACTTCTGATACAGATATTCCGTCGAGACGCACCTACATGACTTATGCTCATTAGACATATAGTAATATACATGCGTACTGACATTCTTCTTTCCCTGAATTCGGAAAGTGCTTGTTACACATCCGGTGAGTCTCTGTCAGTGCTTGCAACCGTTTTCAGTAGACCATATGAATAAACCGAGACTACACGAGACTATATGACAAAACATAACCTAATACTACCGGAAGGGTGAAAGTTACACAGTTCAATAGCAAGTTACTAATATAATCTAAACAGTACTGCCACCAGGCTGAGAGGTGCTACCAGAATTGTGAATGGTATACTTATTGAGATCAGAAACGCTGTCACTCTGATTGAATACCCCTCTCAGTCGTACATTTCTAAAGATGCGACAAGCTACAGAGCTTAATAAAGCTGCTTGAGGAAGAAATAAAATTTGACGGTATGCTAGCTGAAGAACAGAGGGTATAGATCCCAAGATGATAGCAGAAGTGGAGCCAATAACAGTGATCCTATCGACGTGATCATAGGTTATCAATCATAATGATTTTAAAGTAAGATTCTCAGAGGCTACTCACAAGTATAACATTTGACCATTGATGAACAAAGCTCTAGAGAAGTGAGGTAGATTCCTACCCAGGACATAATGCCCCAAGGGTGTCTCTTTAACCGTTATATCGGAGAGACCACTCTGAAAGAGCTGGTAGGATATAGCAAGGAATACACAGGTATCATGGACCAGTGGACCTAGTGATGCTATAGTTGCATATTGAGGTTTGTATCCGATCCCAACGCAATACGTGGAAGTCCCGAATTCCAAGCTGTTGAATCCCGAGTAAACAAAAAGTGACATAGCAATACACGCCACATTCCCCAGCCATATTGCAAAAAAGAGAGCAATTAATGAACGTCGGTGGAGATAGATGGCACGGAAACGAAGGAACAATAAAAATGTGACGGAAGCCATAGAGATGACGCCAAAAACCGAACATGTTCTGCTGAGAGCAACACAATTTGTATTAGAAGGAACTGCCCAAGGTTGTCTAAGTTTTTTCAATGTCAACCTAAATTTTGTCAAGTACTTACCGTGACCAGGGATAATCTGCAATGCAGTCGTAAGTATAAGCCCTAACGAGGACCACCTTAATTCAAGTCAGAATTTTCCGAGGTGGGTGCTGCTTTGGAGTTTTCGGGGCTTACCTTGCTACAAAATAAATAATCGTAGGGAAAGAGTGTTCCTTACTTATTGATAATAACTTGTAGTCATCCTGTAGACTGGTACAAATGTCCCAAACATACATCTTGTATTCCGAAAATATTTCTGAGAATGAGGGGTAAGGATTCCAACAGGGAAATGACTCACTCCTAAAGTTGCAGCTGCAATGACCATCACAACCTGCATTTGATAGAATTGATCATCCAACGGCGCAATGTTTGTAGGAGGGAGCTCAGAAGCAAGCAGCATCATATAGATTGATGAAACTACTAGACTTCACCGGTCTTATATCCATTTTTTCCGCACATTTTTAGAGGCAGCCACACTATACATTATGGGCAGCATGGCAACCTCAAAGAACATTTCTCATCACCCTGAACCAACCTCCAATTTCCTCATCCAGAACTAACTTCACTTCTGTGCTGTCTAAATTTAGTGTTCACCCCATCGCACTGATTGTTTTGCTTTATGAAATTGAAAAAGGTTTCATCTCAACATGCAATACTGATCATCTCATCAGCTCGGTGATATCGCGACAATTCTGTATAGTGATCGGTAACATTCTTAGACAGCTGTAGCCCACTTTTGCTCTGGTTCTAGTCCCCATTGCTCAAGCCACTGACCGAACAAATTCGCAATCTTTTGATGCCCTGGTACATTGGGATGTACATTGCTAGGTTATGATCAGCAAAACGAACAAAACGTATAAATATCGAGAAAGAACTCACTCTGGGAAGACATCATCCCATGTCACCCATCCAGTGGTGTTAACAAGGAACACTTGTTCATCACCGATGTCATGCCTTTTTGAAACGATACTTGAATTAGAAACAATATTGCGGTGATTGAGAGGGCCCACTTCACCTCATTTGAACGATCTGTTGATGAAGCCCTGGGTAATATTGGCTAATGGAGCCATCCGCGTTGGGCCAGCCCCACTGAATAATTATAACCCCCAATCACAATAAGCTCCAGCTGAGGACATAAAACCGAAGCTAATGGACTCACAGGAGTAAAAACAAAAATGGGTTGATGGTGATAGATGGATCGCAGTCGTTGCAGGAACGTGGTGTAGACCTAAAAAAAAATTTCAGATGTGAGTTATGATCACGGTTCCAGAGATTGAAATGTTGCCAATGCTGTACCTGTACGAATTCGTTATCAGAAACGCCCTGAGATGCATCATTCGCTCTGTTTGAGAAAATTTATGTTAAGGTTACGAAGATAACTATGTGACCGAGACAAATACCCTATATGAATCACGACATGGGTCGCGGCTGGCACGTCTCGAGCGAAGTTCCAAGGGGTGGTGAAATTATGATCGGTAGTATAAAAGTATCCCGTATCTTCGGTCTAGTGCTGACATGTTAGAAAGAGCAGCGGTCAAAAGATCGCGATGGAGTAACCTACCCTGAAAAATTGGAATGATATTCCATGTTCGTTGCCAAAAGACACAATATCCTAGAATGCTTAAAGCGTTAGCAGAAGGCCCGGAAATTCAGCATGGAACAAAATCTTTACGGTAAGTGTCGCTCCAGGCTGAGCGACAATGACGTGTTCCGCCTTGAATTGTTCACCTACAAGGAAAGGCCACGCTTGATCGACACCTTTCGGGAGAA
Source organism: Dendrothele bispora CBS 962.96 (assembly GCA_004369135.1). Classification (NCBI taxonomy): domain Eukaryota; kingdom Fungi; phylum Basidiomycota; class Agaricomycetes; order Agaricales; genus Dendrothele; species Dendrothele bispora. The sequence goes on along the minus strand of ML179229.1, from coordinate 42,649 downwards.
ATTGTCCCTGAAAATCGAATCTTATTAGCCCGAGGGCAAACCTATATTGAAAGTCGTAAACTTACAGCAGATAAAGAATCTCCAATAAACTGGAACGCAAGGCGCCAGGGTTTATAAGGAAGAAGATTAGCGTCCTTATTACAGTTTCATGTTAACATGCAAATACAGAACGCTTGAGTACTATTCATTTACCGAGTTGATAGTGATGTTTCGTAGGTCGATGCGGTTGTTCTGCCATCCTTCGACATTCAAACGAACTACGCTTGTTTGGGGTCGGGACGTCTCAGAGTCGAAAGACAAATCACCCAATTGACTTAGGGGGATATCATTCTGTCCCTCTGAGACATTGAAGGTGATGAATTCATTGTAATTCAACGATACGCCAATTGCAGCTGCTGGAGTGGTGGTATGCGATCCGAGATTCAATGCTAAGGTTTTCAAGTTGTTGACATGAAGCTTAAGACCAGAACCAGCCCTGCACATATAAATCAGCGATGGATTTGAAACGAGTAAGATAGAAGACTCACCACCACGTCCCAGGCGTAGAGTCCCATCTGCCGTGGAAGTAAATCAGCGGGTCATCATTTTGAATAACTTTCGTTTTAACATCAGACGATGCGGCGATCTTCGGTACAGAGGACATGAGCAAGAGTAGTAGACCTCGTAGTTTGAGCATGATGTTGAAGGGGACAACTAGATGAAAAGAAGCGAGAATGGAGAGTATAAATACAAAAGCCTTGAGATCACGAGTGCAGTCCAACGAATATTCCAGCGTGGTGCTGGTTCCTAGACTTCCGATGATATTCCGGTCATTGCATATGTACTCTAAAGGAAACGAGGGTCTATACATACCCTTTTTTTTTGCTACTTGGTCGTCCAAATGGCCTGGACTTTGGGCTGTAGATGATACCATTGGTGAGTCGAGAAATTGTTGGCACGTTGGCTGCAGTGAACCTCAGAATGTAAGTATCCAATTTGCAGGCCTAATGTTAGCGGATATGCAAAGTACGATATATGAGGCCTTGAAGGCTTGATATTTCGGATGGATTGAGCACCGGTTCAGGTCATGATCAGCAATCAGGGTATTGCCTTTTGCATTAATATCTGCACTCGATGGAAAATCATTCACTATTTGTTTGTATTTGTTTCTCCCCGTGCCTGGTGGGTAAAGGGCAACTTGTGCAGCGCGAAAACTCATCCCATACGGAGTGTACAGTAAGCAGAAGTGTAGAAATATCCTTCATGGTACGTGAACCGGGCCAAAGGCACAACGGTGAGATGTCGAAGGGAGGAAACCTTCATCAATGTCAGGGCTTACATCATGATTAGTCACGTTTTGCTTAAACCCTGACTTGCCGGGCTCTTCCGGCTTTTTTCGGCCTTGGAAAACTTGACGAAACACGATGACTACATGCCTGGGCAGAGGAGAGACAAATACAAACAAATAGCGAACAATTTTACGTCGAGTGCAGATATTAATGCAAAAGGCAATACGAGATGGTCAAGAGGCCTGCCAAAAAAAGCGGCGCGCCGGGCCCCGGCACCAGTATGTCGTGACTGACAGCACGTGTTCGCATAAATCTTAGACTTTTAAGTGACTTTGTCAGTTCACTTTCACCTATTGTTGAACGATCACGTTCTTCTCGGAATTTTCCCCACTATGCGTATCCAACCACCTCCAGAAACAGTCGAATACTACACCTCGCTCCCGCGGGAAGTGAAGGAGGCTTTTGTTAACATCTCGTCAAATTATCCGGCCCACCTCTACCCTCCTGGCCTTACACCAATTACTAGTGTCGAAGAGTTCGACCGGCGAATGCGAGAGCCATATGATATCGTGAGTAGCATTTTGGTCTGCATTCAATGTCATGTAATTTATTGAAGCTGCGATGATTGTTAGCACGCTCCCGAGATCGAACCCCAACCCGACGCCATCGAAACGTACCTTCCTCACCTAGGTTTTGGTATTCGCTATTGGGTCTCTCATTCTGTGGGGAAGGATGGGTACTATAATTTCGACTTTATCGACAAGTCTGGGAATCGTATCAATACTCCCCGTGGCATACAACTTTTCATGGACCCAAACGTTCGTTTGAAGTCCACTGCGGACATTGAACTTGCTCGCAAACTTGACGATCCTTCTTCTTACGGAATCGATCCAAATGCTACGCTACCACCTGCATGCGAAATCTTTATAATTTACTGCGGCAGACCCCACATCTTGCGGTTGGATGGGAAGGAAGTGTATCGTTTCCAGACTCCAGAGGCAAGTCTTTTGCATTTTTTTTTCTGATCATGAAACTCAAGTCTTTCTCATAATTGGCTGGTCACAGATTCCGGGTCGGATTAAAATTTTTTAGCTCTGTTTTGTATATGTACGAATTGTTGCGTCTTGCCCTGTTGCGAATGAATCATGATCCATGAGGATTGAGTGTCTCAACTACTGCTCAATAAACTAGAAGAAGCTCATCATTAACGAAAAGGAATCGAGTGAGACTGGGTTTCCCCTTGAACCTTACCCGGTTAATAATCCTCCTCCTCCTCCTCCTCACCCTGCCCAAGTGGCATGAGACGAACGGGGGAATAAAGGGGCTACTAGGCAGTGGGAGCCATTACCCGCCCTGGAGGTATAGATATTGACCTATAGTGGGATCCCGATAGCTGTAACAACGTGACTTGGTCAAATACACCTGCCCTCACCATGGTATCGAAGAGAGATCGCCCAAGCGAGAGACGAGTCAGGAAACTGACAACGGAGTTATGAATGCCATTGAGTGAGAAGCAACGGCTACGGCAGGAAGGACTCATTTCGTAGGAAACGAGTAGTGACTGGACCATAGAAAACGGGATTTTGGTCCCAGGGGAGGGGAGAAGGAGGAGAGGGTGGTCTTCAAATGTGTCGCAGGACCGATAGATCTGGCAGTGGTAGAGTATCCAATTTACTTTACAGGTCTAAATGTTAGTAGACATGCAAAAGTATAAGCATTTATATACCATTTTGGAAAGATTGAGCACCGATCCAGAATGGGCATACTCTGGGTCAAGAGGCTTGCGTCGGTCAACTCGGTGCGGTTCTTGTGATTTGTCAAAGCGACGTGCGGGTACGATGCGCGCCCAAAGACATGTCGTGGATTGAGTGACCCCTAATTAACCCTCGCATTCTCAATCTTCACCAAGTAAGCAACTTTGTCTTTCGAGTTTGATCATAATCCGACTCTTTAAACCATAAGAGATTCGATCAGAGTAGGTAGGAAAGCACTAGTACGGTAACTCCAGCCCATTAAGATTTTAACGCTTTCTGTTCCCCTGGATCTGGTATAGACGATGTAGGGCTAGACCCAGAAATAACTTGATCTGCGGGAACGGGTGGACCATTGTAGTGATACCTTCCACCTAGAGAAAAATTTTTCATCAGCTCAAAGGTATCCTTGAAAGGTTGAAAAAAAAAAAACGCACTGATCATGTACCAGACTCCACTAATGACAGCAAACCCAACAAATACAACAGAGGCGTAGTCTACAAAAAAGACCATTTTTTAATTTCCAAGATTCAACAAAAAGGCCAAAAGAAAAAATCATTCAAACTTGAAAAGCAAAAAAAAAAAAACCAACGTACTCATCGAGGACTTTGTCACTGGTATAACAGCTGGCATCGAGAACAACACGATTTCAAACAGAATCCACAAAACTGCAATCACATTAATGAAATACCCCCATCTTCCTAACGGATAAGGCGAGTCTTTCACGTCTTCTCTTCCATGCCATAAAGACATTCCTACAGGTATAGCATAACTTGCACCTAAACAAATAACAGCCACACCAACAAAAGCATTGAAAGCGGCAGAAGATCCTAGATAAATGAGACCTAGGAGGAGTTGGATCGTTGTGGAAAGGATGTAAGCGTTCATGGGGACGTCGGAAAGATGTGGGTTGACTTTGGAGAAGAAGGAATGACAAGGGATCGCTTTGTCTCGAGCGAAAGCCCATGTTGCACGTGAAGCGGCACAGCAGATGGAGATCGCACAGAACATTCCGATTCCAAAGACTATATGATAGTGCGTTTTTTTAGTATTAGACCATAGAGCAGTGCTTGAAATGTCGTGTCACGTACCGATGAACCACTAGAAGAGTCGAACAAGAATAAATACCGTTAGTCAAATATATCTTTGGACGACAACGAGTTAGCGACTACTTACTAGACCAAATCCTCCACCTCTATTCCCCATAATCAACGTAAACATCAACGCAATCGGTTGTCCATTTGTCACTTAGTGCATGCAAGAATCAAGTTAGCTAAAACTGGCTAGCAAATATCAAAAGATTGACTCATATCGAAAGTAAACTCACCAGACAACAAAATCGATATATCAGGTAAAGTGAAAAGAATAGGTAGTAAAAAGAATATACCCGTGATAAAGCCGATCGGAATCGAATAAACGATGGCTCGAGGGAGTTGTTTGGTTGGATTGTGGACTTCTTCAGCCATGTTGGTGACTGAGTAAAAAAAAAAAGTTGTTATTTGGTTCAGATTCAGAAATCATCCCCGATAAACTCCTAGAGCGGAGGGACATACTCATTCCAATAGCAGAATACGTATATGCTAAATGTAAGAAACAGACGTCAAATGAGTCAAAGTTACTTATTTTTGAACAGGGCCGATATGATCATGTACATACCAGGCTGGAGAAACACGTATGTGATAAGGAACAATTAGAATACGGTAATAAGATATACGGAAAACATTTCCAAGAGACTTACAGGAAGCAATCCGATAAAAAACGACCACCCTGGTGTCCATCCTGATTGCGAGGGGTCGAAATCACCTAGTGCGAAGCTAGCCGAGCGGCGACCGACAGCGGCTTTGGCTGATAGGCAGATGCAAATGACTACTCAAATGGACAGGGGGAGGGGAGTATGTAACATGATGATTCTTCGGGTTAGAAATTGAGGCTCTTTAAAGTGAAGTGAACACGAACCGAGGGTACCGAGTAGCGTCCAGTACGCTGAAAGGATCTGAGCAGTAAAGGACAGGGTTAATAAGTCAAGAGAAGCAGAAGTTGGGTAGAGAAGATTTTGTTTTACATCGAGTGTAGGCAGGATCTTGTTACAAAAGATTCCTATACCTGTCGAGAAGAAGAGGACAGCGAGGAAGATGAGATCTGCGTTGGGAATTTTTTCGGGATTCAATTGCGCAATTTATTAATATTGCTGATCATGAAAAGTAAGGATCGGCGAGTGACGCACATGTTTGCCAGGTAGTAGCCTCCCATTCAGTCTGAAATATGCCTACTCCTGCAACGAGAAGTTGTGCTGTTCCCTATATCCATTCATTCAGATAAAATAACTCGAAGGGTATTTGCAAAGAAATCCAACGCACGAACGTCACACTCAAACTAATCGTCCAAACTCCAACCATGATAAACCATCCACAAATCCAACTTGCCAACAAACCCGTCTCCGTTCTCTTCGCCAATCGAAAACACCAATAATAAGCACCCGCACTCGTAGGGTATTTCGCGCTAATCTCTGCTAAAGACAAAGCGATCGTCATCGTAAACACAGATACGAAGACCCATCCCCAAATAATAGCGACTGGGCCTCCACCGACTAGACCAGTTGCGAATGGAGCGGAGAGTCCGAATGCTGTATAAGTGAATTTTAAGGGAGATAACGATATAAGTATGGTATGATAGGAAGGTTTTAATGAGTAGATTGATAACAATTACTAGGGCAAATGGGACAGATAAAACTCACGAACGGCCATGATAGCTAACGTGTACCATTGTTTCGAACAGAATGAACGGGAAAATTAGAACATGTCTTCTAACCGGAAAGGGATGGACCACGAGACTTACCGAGAGTCACTGTTTCGAGATAAGTTTCCAATAAGTTTCCATAGTGCGCGTGTGAGCGATTTGGTGGGAACAGAAGGAGAGAGATGAGAGCAGGGGACACTCACTGAAGAGGATATGAGACAGGCCTCGAGTCTGGGGGCCATGAGTACGTAGGCGATCTCAAAAGCATAACGAATATACACACCCTAGACATTTCCTGTTCATATCCAAGCTTGTGAAGATCTTCGTTTGCACGAAGGTCAGTATTTGAGTCCTCCATCCTTCTGTATCCTATCTATCTCGCGCTATTTCGTCCAGGAAGAATGGAAAGTATCGAGACGCTGAAGAGCTTGTAGACACACAGCTGATGTGGATGGTGGGGCAGATTGAACAAGCGGAGTACTCAGTGTAACACCCTTAAATATATGTGAAGATAGAGTGGCCGTATAGATAAGGGCCGAGGAAGCAAAGAAGTCAGAAGATTTTCCTATTAAGTTAAGGACTGGTGAGAGTCCGATTTAAACGAACCGATGGCAAGTACGCCAATTGATGCTCAGGTACATGTGCGCTTGGGGTCATGATCATGCATTCCAGCGTTCAAAAAAAATGGTATTGTCAGTCCCTGAGAACTGAACCCGGTTGAAATTGATTAATACCCAGTGTATTATTGAATAATGCTCCATGAATGTTCCCGCCAGTGTAAGAATCTTGAAAGGCAGCTATGATGTAGGAGCCGGACGTAATAAATGATAAGAAAAAAATGGAGTGAACCTAGAGACAAAAACCAAGATAGAAGGCAGGCATAGAAGCTGCACAGCAGATACGGTTTTTCGGAGGATCTTATCCGTAGTGAACGTAACTTGACATATCAGGATATATCGTAAAATTCAGGCTGATGAAAACAACATTATCGTCAAGCCTGAATTACCCATTACAAGAGTAATTGTATTGGCCAGGTGGTGAACGTCGAGGTCATTCTGTTCGGAGCAATTGCAGTTTGTACACGTACAAGTCTTGGGACAATTCCCTTGTGTACGTGGAGTAAGTGGCGGGGGGTAAGCCTAACTCAGCCGGCCAGCTAGTGAAGGTGTTCCGATAAGCCGAGCCTGTACCGACTCTTCCCACACCATGGCACGGCAACCAAAACGCGGTTTTGAATCAGACACAAACTTCCCAGGAAAGATGTAACACTTTCTCCCCTTTCAAAAGAAAGACAACGCAGAATTTGACGGGGAATATGTGTTGGAAGGGAGCAATGGAATTTTCTTTCCAAAACACGTTCTTTGCCGAGAAATTATTCATCTATCCTAACAATGATAGAATAGAGGTGGTTAGCAAAGGCCTTCGGAGAAATCCGACACGTAATTTCTCTTTGTTTGTCGCTTCAAAATAAACAGTCTTCTACAGTCTCCCATTTTTCGTCCGTCCATCCCAAGGTCCATAGCTTCATATTCCATCTTTTATTATGTATTTACAAGCTTTAATAGTCCAATTTACCAGAACGGGAGACGAGGGAAGAAGGGAATGGACCAGCTCAACATGTTATGGGACTCAGAACTTAACCGAAAACTTTTCGGTCTACTCCGAAAACTCAAAAAACCGCGTTGCTAACATGTCCGCGAGTTTCCACTTGTATACATCAACTCATCATCATGACAGCTAACGTCGAATCGGACTCAGTCCGACTTTCGCAGTGTTGTGTTGACGGCTTTTTCGCTCCATTTGCATCAAAAAGTTACTATTATACATTATACAAGCTGAGCGCAGTTCGAACCTACTTCAAACGTTTGGATATATGCTGTGCATCAATATTGGGTACTAGCTAGAGGACCGTAGGTCTTACTTTCGAACAGAAAAAAAAATAGGTTATATCAATCAATCTCACGTACACGGAGAGGAAGGATTCTAGGCAATGTAATCGCGAGTATACTACGTGGAGATGGTGGTAGATAGGGATTTAAAATGGGATATCTGATTCGGATCCAGACTGAGGACTAGGGGGGGCCGGGGTCCCAAACGGTCTGGAGCTTGTTGAACTTTCTGTAGCAGGCGTTCAATACCTTTGACAGAAAGACGATAGGTTGTATCACTCTCAAGCAACCAATCAGGCCTAGTAGAACTTGTAGAGCCGTAAAACCAGGAATAATCCATCTCGAAATCTCCCACCACTGCTTTTCCAAACAGGAACTCCCACTCCCTAAGCTGTGAAAAAACTCTACCAGCCCTCTCGATGGTGTCTTCAGGGAATGGATTAGGGATGGATTTCGTGGAGTATATGACGACTTTGATACTGCGTTGAGTTACTTTCATCGTAATGATTATTTGAACCTACGAAATCAAATTAATTAGTCAACGACAAAACCAACCACTGAGGAACTTACAAAGGGTGCATTAGATGTCCACCAGCTTGCATCCAGTCGGAGATCGTGCTCTCCGGCGCTTTCGCTCCAGTCCACTTCCAAGACCACCCTCGGTCCCATTGCAAGGTCAAGTTTTTCCGGTTGCCACTGCCAGTCTGGTTCTTTGCCACTGCCGTTGGCAGAGCGATAAGCTGTAAACATCTCAGAAGTCGATCGAACATGGACTCGCAGACAAAAACGCCACTCACTGGTAGAGCCATATTCGTCAAGTCCATAACCGTCGTCCTCGTTCACCCCTCTTGTTCTTGCAAGTTTTCTTAGCGGATTGATCAAAAGATCACGAAAATTGTGGAGGCAAACTTGGTGTTTGAGTGAAGGCATTTTCAGAAAAATGGCTGAAGGGAAAAACCAGAGTCTGTTCAAAGTCGGTCAAAATTATCATCAATATAGTTCTTTGATCAATGATAAGTTACCTGGTACCCAAGCCGGGTCCGTCGGACAAGAACTCAACGAGCTCGTCTTTGTCTACATCAGTGTATTCCAGACGAAGCCAGGACACGTCTTTGCGGGTGTTTTGGACAAATTTGCGAACAGATTCAAGAAGCCTAGAAAAAGTAATAAGCACGAGAAAAAGAAGATGAACAAATGGATAGTGACTTGTCTATCGAGGTAATTTTCACAGTTTGAGATTCGGTAAATCTACAATCAAATTAAGACCTTTGTTAGCACAGGGGGCTGATACACTTACGCTAACAAGGCATCAAGCATTTCTCCCTGTGAGTAACAAGGGCTGAAATGAGTTGACTTTTGAACGGAGTGGCAGGGTGGGGCAGGTCCGGCAGACGGTGAGATTGGAGCAAGGGGGGTTTCAACTGTAGGGGACGATGGAGTAGTTAGAGTGGCTAGATTGGTTGATGGGGATTGAGTTTGGTGGCAATGTTGGTCTGGGTCGGAAGAGTATTGCATGATGGTACAAGAACAACGTCAATTGAGGCCAATGAACCAATTTGAATGTGTGAAATTATAAACAATGACACACTATGACAGGATAGCACGTGTTTATCAGTCTACTCTACTCACCAGAGTACTCTGTTCAGATCTAGACGTTCATTCTTCCCAATGCCCAGTTAATCATGATCGACAGGCTCTATCGGCTGGCCCGGGTGTTTCTTCCAAAGGTTTCACTAAGATATCAATCTGTAATCTACATTTCCAGTCCAAATTTTCTATGAATTCAATTGCGTAGTCCGTACAATCCTTCAGATGTCTGTTATACAGGATATAAGCAACACGTCAGAAAACACCGTTCAGACGTGAACGACCAATCAGCTGCGTCAAAAAACTTGTAGCTGACAGTTTCTGGCATGTTGCTTATATTCCCTATAATTCCAGACAGAATTATTCAATTAGTACTATTGCTATACTATGCTTGACCCCACGTCCGGATACGCCCGCGAATCAAGGCTACACACATACCGATGGTAGTCAATTTTATTTTAAATTTCAGGTAGCAAAGAAAAGACATACAATCCTAATCCTAATCCTTGCCTCTCGTTGAATTGATCAAGTCGAATATTTAACCTTCAAGTTCATGACTTCGACGACAAGGTGACTGAAAAGCTGGGCAGTCGCGCTACATCCATTAATTCAAGCATTCTGTGATGAGAAAAAAGGTATTCAGAGGTAGAGGACATCTTACCGAACCAATCCTTTCCATCTTAGTGGGCAGATAACAAACGAATGGCACGACAGCGATGAGAACGATAAGGAGGGATTTGAGTTGCATGTTATGGGATAAATTCGTGTAAGTGTCGGAAAGTTCAATAGTCGTGAAGGAGGAGTGCTTGATTGGAGCTCATATCAATAATTTAAGCCTTCTGATCGAATAAAACAGCTACAATCCAAAGAGAATTTTTCAATGAAGTTGTCTGCAATTTCCAAAAGTAAGCTGTTAGAAGGAGTTCCGAGTCAGCCCGCCACATAACTGTACGTGCGGACAGTTTGACACATCTGTACAACCCTATTATTATAACTGAGCTGGTGACTCTGTTCGAGTTTTGGGAGTCAGTTTTATTTAATACAATTCCAGTGGCAAGAGTACACATAGTAATAATTCATTTTGGTAAACTAGGATATCGCGAAACCAATAAGGTGACAGAACTATCATAGGTATACAAGTATCTTCGAATAAAGTAAAGGCCAAAGTTCCATCGTTGGTCCCAACTTGATTATTATCAGTTTCTTATTATACGTGTGTGCATCTCTGAGCAGAGATAAATTAAGAGCTGTTTTGCAGGCTGTATTGACAAGAAAAGTCAGAAACTGCCTCAACTTTTTTAGATAGCAAGAAAAGAAACATACCTCCGAACAAAATCAATAATATAGATTGAGGTTGTATTATCCTCATGATTAACAAGTTGGTGAAGTAGCGGGACAAGTGCGAGCAACATCCTACGATGCAAGAAAAGGGAAGCGGGAGGGTGACGAAAGCCGCAAAGGTAAGAACAAAAGATCAAATCAGCTAACCATGCCAAGGGCGGAAAATAAAGCCGTAGTAGAAACAACTCACGACGTGTAGTTCCTCTACACTGGTGGGTGTAGGAATAGCAATGACTTGAACAAAAGAGATGGCAGTCATGACAGTGAGAAGAACAACTTGGAGGTTGAATTGCATGGTAGTGTAGATGTGAGGTTGTCGCGAGTTGTTAAAAGTGGTGAACCGTGAAGAGAACCGGTAATGTGTTAGTGAAAACCAAGGAAATCCTCGGGTTTATAAAAGCCTCGACAAAATACTCTTTCCGGTCGAAACAAGTCGTAGATTGAGGTTGCCCCGCATTTAACACTGGTGTCACAGTTTGAGACAAGCGAGCAGATGAGATTATCGAGGCCGTTTTTCGGAACCAGTGCAATGTGTAACAAATAGTTGGCCATGAATAAGCGGAACGGTAACATCGAAAGTTCAAACAGGATCAGAATACTCAGGCAACGGCTTGCTAACGAAAGCCCGACGTCACTTGATCTAGTACGGTCAATAAACGGTATCATAATCTGACGGATCACAGCTTATTCACAACGTGACTCGATTGAGTTTCAACACACCGTGGCTATCCGGTTTGCAGTGCCAGCGCCCTGTTAGCAACGATAACCATTGCGGACTCCACAACCAATGATCCCCATCGTTAGGATTGGTGACTTGCGCGGCAGACGAGGCCGATCAGTTTCCGCACAGCCACGTAACAAGATAAGATTCTGATATGCTAAATGGACTTCCACACAATGAGCTCTGAAAATAAAGTCCTTTCAGTCGGCCGCCTCATAAAAAAGATACACTAGACCCAAATTCTCTTGGAATCACAGAGAATTTACAAAGATAAATTCAGTATGTAAGTTCCACTAAGATATCAATCTGTAATCTACATAGTCCAAAACTTCTGTAAATCCAATCGCGTATTTCAGTCTACCGTCCGTACGATCATTCAGAGCTCCGTTACACAGAATATAAGCAACATGTCAGAAAACACCGCTCAAACGTGAACGACCAATCAATTAAAAGACTCGTAGCTGACAGTTTCTGGCATGTTGCTTATATTCCTCATAATTCCAGACAGAATTATTCAATTAGTACTATTGCTATATGCTTGCTTCCACGTCCAGATTACGCCCGCGAATCAAGGCTACACACATACCAATAGTAGTCAATTTTATGTTGATTTCAGATGGTAAAAAGAGAAACGTACCTTGCCTCTCGTTGAATTGATCAAGTCGAATATTCAGCCTTCAAGTTCGTGACTTCGACGGCAATATGGCCGAAAAGCTGGGCAATCGCGCTGCATGTATCAATTCAAGCAATCTGTGATGAGAAAAAAAGTATACAGAGGCAGAGGAAATCTCACCAAATCAATCTTTTCCACCCCAGTGGGCAGAGAACAAACGAAAGGCACGACAGCGATGAGAGCAAAAACTTGAAGGAGAGATTTGAGTTGCATGTCAAGGGGTCAATTCGTGTAAGTGTCGGAAAGCACAATAATCGGGAAGGAGGAGTGCTTGATTGCTGGCCAACTGGGGCTCATATCCATAATTTAAGCCTTCTGACTGAATAAAACAGCTTCAATCCAAAGAGAATTTTTCACTGAAGCTGTCCGTAACTTCCAAAAGTAAGCCGCTGTTAGAAGGAGGTCAGCCCGACACATAGCTGTACGTACGGGCAGTTTGACACATTTGTACAACCCTATTATTACAACTGAGCTGGTGGCTCTGTTAGAATTTTGGAGTAAGTTTTATTTACTTCAGTTCCAGTGGCAAGAGTACACATAGTGAGAATTCATTTTGGTACACTAAAA